>QMFE01004988.1:55699-112129 GCA_003314665.1 Tricholoma sp. MG77
AATCTTGTTGACAACGATGATCGAAAGCGAACGACCGCATAGTTATGGTTTCAATTTGATTGTTACTAGGTGTTGCTAGGGCGTGCTTCTGTAGCGTTACCGACATGGAATTGGAGTGGAGTGGAATCAATTCTCTTCTTTCTTTCCACCATCTAATTTATTCTTCTGGCCGGCCTAGTTGGTTCTCCAGACTTTCACGATAAGCCTCTACTTGACTGTCAGAGGCCCATTCTTTTTTTCCCCTTTTACTTTGCCCTAGAGGTACTTTCTTTCATTCTTCTATTCTCTTCGCCTTTGGGGTTGGTAGGGAAATTTCAAGTTTCCCTTTGTCTGGTTCCAGGTACACGCTATGCCTATTCGTGGAATCGCTGGGGACTGAGATATGCACCTACGTAGTAAAATGCGCGTAAAGCAACTGTGGAATCATGTCCCTCTTCCTGCAACTTTGAAACTTGTGGTACGCGACTCCTGAACGCCTTCCATTGTTCCATTACCAATCCCGTATCATTCAGTGGGACAGGATCACAATTTCTCGACTTACTGTTGCATACTTCGGCTTCTCAATCCTTCATGCCATTCTCCAACTTTCGCTTCAAATCAAAGCTTTCACAGTCAATGCCAACGCTGCTAGCTTCTTGAATAGCATCGTGCTTCAGGGCCATGCGTCAAAAAATGGCGTGCCACTCCTTCATGGTCCCTCTCTTTATATATGCGATTCGGTCCCATCTAACATCAGCCCCGATGATTGTCATATCGTGTGGAACGGAACGAAGGGAACCAGTATTGTCGGCACCCAGGCGCAAGCTGTCACCGATGTCCCTGCTACTTCATCCCTTGTTTCCACACCCACTACTTCGGCATCGGTCTCTGTCACCTCAACCTTGTCGGCGGCTCGTTTGACAACGACAGACTTACCTTTCACCTCCCATCCAACCGTGACCATCTTCGTTTTACCAACACCGACATTCGTAACAAATGTTGTAGATGGAGAGAATCTCTCGCGGGATGACGCCGAGGTCTGGTTCCACTCTGTTCATCAGTAAATTCATCTGATTTCTATATAGGTCTTTGCCAATCGAACAGAAGCTCATGTCATGGCTATCCAAGGTACTGGTCAAATTCAAGTCCTGATCAACAGTATGGGTTTTGATCGTATGTCAGCCACGTTAAATCGAAAGTGTCTTGAGGCATTGAGCTGGCCTGTCTCTGTGTGAGTAGCAAAGTATTATCATTCGATTCAATCTGACTACAATCAATGTATCCCAAGCCTTGGCAACACTAAACGTGAAGACCTGGTTTTCGTTGGTTTTCAAATTTGGGTCTTCGGCATTTCGATTGTTGCACTTCTGAACGAGTCCATTCCCCATAGTCTCGCTTCCCTGCTCACTCACATGTTGGCAACTGGCTGGGCCGCCTTCCAGATCACGAACACGGCCAATTTCCGGTCTGACTTCAATCGCGTAGTAACACACGGTGCATGCAATGGGACCTCACTACTTCCCCAATATTGGCATGACCGGGGTGAGGCAGAGATTCCAAGTCTGGTGTTGAATGTCTGTGCATTGTTCGTCTCCTGCTTTCTGACCTGGAAACTCATCAAGGTCAGTTATTTTTGGTATGCAATGTTCCTTATTTATGCTGTCCCTAGCTCTTTGGATGGCAGACTTTCAAGCGGGTTGGCGCCTCATTGACCATCAACCGAGTTTATCAGATGGTTCTTATTTTGTCTATCGCCATCCAGCTATGTCTGTTTTTCATCCTAGTCACGGTGTCTTTGTGGTTAGATCAACTGTTCAACGAGACAATCGAAAACCAGGTTACATTCGAAAAATTGTACAAAATCACATCGATCATCACGCTTGTTGTACGTAGCGATTCCTGCGTTGGCAAATATTTTACTCAATTGGATGTAGTTGACGATCCCATGGTTGACCACGGTAAACCACCACTTGTATTGGCTCTTGACCAACCGACTAAATTTGTCTACCGCAGGGATGGTTTGCCATTCGTCGCGAACTCAGAGCCCCGATGTTTATCTTCTTGATGTTGTCGTTCCTCTATCTCGGCGGATGGGGCGTCATGTTCTTCTCGACTACTTTCCGTTGGAACTTTGTCACGTGGAGATTCTTCAGTGTCATGGCATCCGCATCGGTATTCCTTACGCTGTTGTGCTTCGTCCTGGGCGTTGTCTGCCGTTTCAATTTCGGAAAAGGCTTGCGGCGTTATCGTATGTCGGTTTCGTTGTCGTTTAGCAAATGTATGCTGACACGCTTATCACGGCACACAGTCGACACCCGTCACGACGTGCCTAATGACGATGACGTCTACAAGGGTGGCTCAGACATCGAGAATTTTGAGTTCCCGTCAAATGATAGACTCATTTCCACATACTCTGTCGATTTCCGGTCTGACCAAGAGATCCCCGTTCCGAGCCAGCTGTTTATAACTCGAGGGCCTCGGTTCTTCAACAAGCTTGCTCAGTCGTTCGAGCCTATAATGCGGCCCCAAGCTGCCCTCACGTTGACAAGAAAGGTTTCTGATGGTTCGTTGCATGGCCATCTACTTGCTCGAAGCGATAGTCTTTCCAGCTACGGAAGCGGGGAAGGCCATTACTTGGATACCAAACATAAGCGAAGTGACAGTCAGCACAGGCGATGGTTGATTGAATGAAGATATTTTCAGGGCATCTGTATTGCTTATTACTAGCTAGTCGTTCTGCCTCGTCATTAAACATTAGTATTGCTTTGAATAGCAGATCTTCCATGACAGCTTGAGTATAAGTAGCGATACAAAAGAGACAAGTCACTAGGCTACATAGATATAGGTGTGTATTGTGTATGAGAGGAAACAACATCGAGTGGTAACGTATCTATCTTGGCAGTTACGAAGGTGAAGAAAGGTCAGACAAGTCTTCGGAAGGAGTGATCGGAGAGGCTCGCTGAATATATTCGACTTCTTTCTCTTGAATGATCGCGGCTTGGCGTGCAACAGAGGCATTCTCAAAAATTTCTTCAGTAGGCATATGCGCTGGCGGGCTCGTAGCTAATTCCGCCTCCTCATAGCTCATCAGGACTTCTCGAAACTCGAGCATCCATGGGTGGTCCATAAGTTCCGTTGCCGAAGGCCGTTTCATAGGATCAATGGTCAGGCATTGCTTGATGAAATTTATGCCCAACTCGCTAAGTTGGCCAGGTTCAGGCAAAGGAGGATGTTGTGTAGCGACTCCGATGTGGAACATTATCGCCCTTAAGAGCATGGATCAATTAGTGTAAAGAGTAAGCGACATGTGTCAAGACACACCATTCATTGTCGAGGTTACTCCAAGGCTTCTTCCCTGTGGCGAATTCAAGGACGACACAGCCAAGTGACCAAATGTCCATAGCCCCATGTCTCCCCCGCTTGTCGTTCTTAATGATCTCAGGAGACATGTACATAGGAGTACCTGTAAGACTGTTGTTCATTGCCAAGCCATTGAAACTCGGCGTTCCATTGGGGGAGGCGACTGTATCAACCGCGCGACGAGAACGTTGAATTGTTCGCTGGTTCTTCGCAAGGATTTTGGCAGCACCGAAATCGACGAACTTAATGACTCCAAGATGGTCGAGAAGAATGTCTGCAGATACGCATTAGTTAGGTTCATATGTGGACACAATTTGCACATACTATCAGGTTTGATATCCCGATGAACGATACCCTTGGAATGTAGGTAGGCGAGACCTTCCAGCATTTGCATCGTATATACTTGGATGATACCCTCGTCTTCAATCCTACCATGTTCCAGAAGCGCTGCCAAGCTGCCACCTTGACAAAACTCTTCAAAGATGTATACCTTGTCACGATGTACCTCGATTCCGTAATATTCCACCACGTTTGGATGGTGCAACATTTCCATGACACTCAATTCGTCCTTTATTTGGGTGTACAGACTAGGAAGCCCCGACAGCTCCTGGAACTTAATTTCCTTCACCGCCATCAAAGAGCCCGAGTCTAGATTGACGGCAAGGTATACAGAACCGAACGCGCCAGCTCCGATGAAACGACCTTGTTGCCATCGAATGGAAATATTCGAGCTAGAGGAAGCCAAAAAGACCAACGACCTGTCTTCGGGCTTTTCATCATCCAAAACGCGACCCATTGTTCGCTGTTTCATTCCGACAACAGCTCGGATGCCTTCAATCTCCTGCAGCGACTTCGCGATCTTATCCCAGAACAAGCGCGTACTAGAATTGGAGAAGGCCAAGGCATCATCAAGACTGGGTAGTGACTCGTCGAAATCGCCTTCTTCATCCAAAAGCGCACCAGAAACCTGCTGTCTCATAAGTTCTTCCTGCATTTCTTTCTCCTTCCTCGCTTCCTTGGATTTCGCGCCAAGGACGTCGAAATGGCTTATAAGCAGGGTCATACAACTAGCCACCTTATGCCTCAACATCTCAAATTGGTCATCTGGGAGATGCAAGATAGTTCGCTTGGTCCGATATAGTGTGAACTCTAGCGCGTTCACGGCCCATTTGAATGTCTTGCTATCCGTCGGATCACAATCGTCACAGATGAACGACACCCATGAAATAGCTAGTTTAACCAAGAGCCGATTGAACTTCAGTAATGAAGCGCGGTCCATATATCGCTGAGCATGCTGCCCATGCTCCGAAGCAAATAAATACCAGTTCTCCAGCAGTTCCTGACACCCCTTCGCCGCCCGCAGAGAGTTGCGAACATGATGGACAGAATCTACAATTGATTCTGCAAGCCTGTTGGTCGCTCGTGCGATTTTCCTAAGCTCCTTGTTCACAGTGGGCAGATGGGCCTGTATATCGGATATGCACATCAACGGTCCCAGTGGACTCTCAATTAATTCCCCATCTTCATCTACAGGTTTGAACAGATCCGCGAACACTTGCTTGGCAAGGAAGAGTCGGCGCTGAGGGCCATCTGCAATTAGCCGGACACGATCATCTTTCATGTCCAACTCTAGCATAGGCATGTTGACGAGCATCACTCGACCATTCCACAGAAAATGATTTTGCGGAGAGAGGACAAGGAGATAATGTGCATCGTCATCTTCATGGCCAAGGAACCCAGCATTTCCAGCCAATCGGCTTCCGTCGTCATCAGTAATCTCGTCGACATGAAAGGCTTCAGTCAGAAGGCGCCTAATGGAATCTGGCCGATCATAAAGGGAATTGGGTGCGACAACATACACGCCGTCCTCTTCAAGAGAATGGGTATAGACAAGAAAATGGTCAGTGGCCACAAGGGTCGCAATGAAGTGGTCCAAGGCCACGTCTTCGAGGCTGTATTCTGCAGAGTTGCTAAATCGTTGGGTGAGGACTCTAGAGGGAATGTTACGATAGATTGTTGGCATATAATTTCCCGCCGTACCTGGCAAACCGTTGCAACTTTCTGTACCTCAACCGAACGCTATCTAGAATCTTTCCATACCAACTTATGATCTGCTCGTCTGTCATTTTCCTGTTTGCTATCAAATTTTCCTGAATCCCTTGAAATATCGGTTTGGCAGCATTCGCACCGCGGTCTCCATCTGTGTTTCGCAGGCGGTGAGATTGAATATGCTCACTCATTTCTTCACTAGTCGGCACCCGAACTTGAGTGTCAAAGTAATTGGTCACCCGTACCATTAATTTGTTTGTTAGCGAGCTGCAAGAATGATTAAAAACCAGTATTGAATGAGGGCACGATGTTTCCCACCATAGTTGTTCGGCAACGAGGCGGGACCCGCCATTAGTGGTTAGACTGACATCATTGTATGTCGCCCATTGCGACTCCAAGACATCCGTCTCCTTGAAGATTATTCCCTTGGCCCCACTCTTCAGCTTCCAGTGCATCAGCTTGAAAAATACCAACAAGGCATCCAATATGGTCGAATCATAATCTTCACCAATAGACTGTGGTAGCAACCACTTTCCACCAGGGTCCGGCGCCAAAAACGCTTCGTACTGCCGTTTAAGTGTACAGGCGAGCCCGATACTTAGTTTAAGATCCTCCGTCGTCTGGTCTATCATGAGGACATCGGGTTCTTTTAGCTTCCGTACATAATCGAGGCGAAGTCGGAGGCTAGCTTGAACAAGCTTAGTAGGAAAGGATATTAGAGGGACGAGCTCCTGTTCAAAGGTGGGTAGATTCATCTCCTTGAAAAAGTTAGAAAGATTGACCTGCGCATCGCGTGCAACGCCGATGAACGCATGAACGGTGACAAGAAAACCTCTTTCAAATTCACGCTGCATAGAATCTTCCTTCAAAATCCGTTCAACAAAACTTGTACCATCCGCAAGTTCCGGTGCGTTACCATTAGCGCCTTGGCTACTATTTGAGGGGCGAAAAGCTTTGGTATTGATGGGGACCTCCGCGCTGGTATTGCGCTGATTAACGTCCAAAGTTTCGCTGCCCGTCCACCGACGGAGAATGCCTATCTGACGCTTAAGCGAGGAGAGGATGGTAGACCATGTATTAAGGGTATCGCAGCGTGCTTGGAATGTGCCTTCTGCCGCTGCTGGCTTATCAAGATAGAAAGCTTTGAGATTTGGATAGAGAGATTGTGCGACTTCGAGGCGGTGAAGGACCGCCGAGACCTGCTTCAGTGCGGATGCAGTGTAACTAGTATCCTCGTCCGTATCATTGTGAACCACACGGAAATGGTTGATTTCGTCAATGATTGCATCGACAGTCCTAATACGTCTTTCCTCCAATTTCTTGCGTTCCTCCTCATCTGACCTTCCATGAAATTTGGCACGAATCCCAAGCCAGATGTTGGTTTGGACACTATTTTGTTCATCAGCGGAAGATTGGAGGGCCGTTGCGATTCGGGTCTTCTCTGACTTGAGAACATCGCCAGAGAGAACGGAGGCTAGCATAATCTGCCATTCGAGACGCTCCCGTTCTCTCTGGGATGCGGGTTGTATGGGCTCAGATTCAAGCATAAGTGTTGATGTTCGGTCAATACCGCCTTCATCCCCAGCAGCAAGAGAGATCATGGCAATGTCCTCGTCATCACTGTTGTCACCTGCATCTACGAGCTGACCTAGACCTCGCTGAAAGTAATGACTATCTGGATCATTGCGTAGGTCGTCAGGGGGCTCGCCCGAGGATCTGTAACGTTTCAGAAACCGCGAATACATATCTGAGTGCTTCGGAATTTTAGCAAAATTGCTTTTGAAATGTGCAGCATTTTGGTCGATGGCAGACCGAGGTTTTGTTCGTGAAGATCTGCTTGCTGACGTGGGAGGGGACGATTGTGGGTATGTACGGGGATTCACATCCCAATGATTGGGGGCGCCGGAGGTGTCGGTGTCCTCGAGCTTATCGTCTTCTTCATTCTCATGGTGACCGAGGGAATGCTCGGGATGTGTATAGAGCGTTGGTGTATGCCGTAGCATTTGGCGAGAACGAGGGAGATCACTGGCACTACATAATTTCTGAAAATATTTATTTTTTGTGATGCATAGGCAACAAGTTCGTGCTATGTAGTGACATGATTAAGTTGCTGGTGCTTGACCATCATCATGGGTATCGTAGAAAAGGTATGTATAGACAAGTAGCTATCTCCTTTGTGCTCTAACGTTCTACCAACAGATCAAAGCAATCGAGGGTGAGCATCCTTTAGTTCAAAATTTGAAATTTCAGGTGATGATGCCACCCCATCAATGTTACTTATGATATTCAGAGGAGATGGCTCGTAGTATGTTTGCCCATTTTTATCTACATAACCACACCTAAACGTCACAATGAAAAGCCCAGAAGAACAAGGTGAAATCCTTTGTCCATGAACGCCGATTCCTAATATTATAATATTTGATGCAAGCATAGGCCACGGAATACCATCTTGGTCTCCTGAAAGCCAAACTCGCCCGATACCGGGCACAACTGCTTGAGCCTGCTTCCAAATCTGGTCCGACAGGCGTAGGCTTCGATGTGCAAAAGTCGGGAGATGCTAGAGTCGCGTTAATTGGGTTTCCATCAGTGGGTAAAGTATGACTGCCCACACGGCTTATTTCTGTATGCTTGACCCTTGTCCTAACAGTCTACTCTGCTGAGTAAAGTGACCCACACCGCATCAGAAACAGCTGCATATGAGTTCACCACTTTGACTGTGGGTCATTTATTTTTTTGGTTACATACAGTCTCATGACCTTGGAAGGCCATCCCTGGAGTAATTGAGTACAAGGGTGCCCGAATTCAACTACTTGACCTACCAGGGATCGTTGAGGGCGCGAGTCAAGGTCGGATTTGACTATTACCTAGATTTTTGCATGATCGTCAATATTTCCTTACAGGTAGAGGTCGAGGGCGTCAGGTTGTTGCTAGTATGGTTTCCCTCTTTTCTAATGTCGTTTCCCATCAATATGTTCTCCTGCCTTAAGCTGCAAAGAGTGCCGATCTTATCCTAGTCATGCTTGATGCTACAAAATCCGAGGAACATCGCCGCCTTCTGGAACTTGAACTTGATGCTGTTGGAATCAGATTAAACAAGACAAAACCAGATGTTATTTTCAAGAAGAGAACCACTGGAGGGGTTAGTTCTTCTGATTTGTCACCCTACCTGGCCATCTGCGTGACTGACCTATATGCTCTGAATAGATAACTTTCAACACAACAGTCAAGCTGACCATGACGGACGAGAAAACCATACGAACAATTCTGGCTGGATGTACGTTTTTTGTTAAACAATTTGTATTATCCTAAGTCATTTTAGACAAACTCCATAATTGCGATGTCATGATTCGGGAAGATGTACGTATGCGGGGAGTCTTCCAATCATGTAGCTCACCGCCATTCCTGTAGATCACGACAGATGAATTCATTGATGTCCTCATCGGTTCGACCAACCCTCCCTGTTCTTTGTCCATAACTCACGTTATATCTCGACCAGGAACGAGAAAATACATTCCATGCCTTTGTATGTATAACAATCGGATAGCCCATGCCAGACCTTGTCATCTTGGCGGGTGCAGATGTTTACAACAAGATAGACTCGATCAGCATCGAGCAGTTGGAGAAAATAGCACGGCAACCCAATGTAGTCGTGATCAGCTGCGAGATGGATTTGAAGTATGGCGTTACTTACTTACCTTTCATTGAAAGTGTTGTATGGTTTCTCCTTATAGCCTTCATTATCTCATCGAACGGATATGGGACGATCTCAAGCTTGTCAAAGTATACACCAAGAAACGTGGAGCTCATCCAGACCTCGATGATCCAATATGTTTAAGAAAGGGGGCAACTATTGAGGTATGCTATTATCTATGTGGGCTTCAGATTACCTTTTCCTTCAATATTCAGGATGTGTGTAATGGTGTTCACCGGTCGCTTGCGACTAATTTCCGGTACGCACTCGTCTGGTAAGTCTCGGTTGTTCGTTCATAACATTACTGAGACTTAATCTCTCCTCCTGACCTAAATTAGGGTAAATTTATCATGTATCACTTTTTACATGGGTTTCTCATCAAACGGTACAGGGGAAATCTAGCAAATTTTCTCCTCATGCTCAGAAAGTGAGCTTGAGCCATCAGGTGCAGGACGAGGATGTTGTCTCTAGTAAGGGATCTCTCCCTGCCGTCGAAGCGGGGCCATATTAACATTCTTATCATTCCAGTTTTCACGAAATGAGCCTCGCCGTCTTCCTTAGTCTGACCTGAGATGTACTAGGCTATGTGAATGGTATGTTATAGATCTTCACGTCTAATGTCATAGCCCAGCGAATCTTTCTACTTTGCAGCAACCACCTTTCCGCCATATGGATGCTAGTGAATTTTTTTTGGTTCCTCTTCCGCAAATTCGTAGTACATAGATTGTGATTGTTAAGTACAAACTTGAATGTATAGCTTCGAGTTCCTGATTGATTTCACACCTCCGAAAGTCATACTCTAGTTAGTACTGTATCATTTCATTCAATTCGTCGGTCACGCGTCTTAGCTGACCCCGCCAATAATATTTTCTCAATTTATCAGATTTTCCGAGCATTTTCGAAAACGCAACAAAAGTGATGATCAAAATGCAGTTTGAAGGCCAATTACATAATTATTCGCACAACCTCGATGAATATCATTGCGATCGCAAGTCTTGCACCATTTTTTCCGTAAAGTTATGGCATCCGACTTAGTTAGATCATACGCCAGTCCAATTGAACTCGTCTTCCTTGGAACGGGAACCTCCTCAAGCGTTCCACATGTAGACTGCCTCACGGCTCCGCCAGGTAAAACGCAATGCAGAGCATGCCTATCGACATTAACCTCAGAGGGGAAGAAGAATGCGCGCAGAAACACAAGCTGTGCCCTTAGAATGACAGCGAAGGATGGACGTAGTGTGTGAGTTGTTTGTTACATTGCTTTGTCTCGAATTCTACTGCCGTAAAGCGTATCTCGTTGAGCTTTTATTTCCAGGACGATCGTAATCGATGCTGGAAAGAACTTCCAGGCAGCTGCTTTGGAATGGTTTCCGAAGTACAGTTTGAGGTGCATAGATGCCTTACTACTCACCCACTCCCACGCAGATGGTGTGTCTTTTGTTTCCTCACAAGTTGGGAGCTGCTCATCTTCTGCCAAGCCATGAATGGATTGGATGACTTACGGGGTGAGTATCATTGTTACAATTGCTACATGCAACAGCGCTGTTCGTTTACTACAACCCAGGCTGGACTCTGAATAATGCTATCCAATCTCACATCGACGTATATCTCTCGCAGGAAACGTTCGTGGAAGTCAAGCGAGCTTTCCCTTATCTCGTAGCAAAAGAGTTTGCGTCGGGTGGCGGTGATGTAATCTCATTCAGCCCGCTGAGGAACTTTATGTCATGTTGGAGAAACCAGGTTCCTGAATTCAAATGGCACATCATCAACGATCTCGTATCGTTTGAAATCCAGGACACGGGCATTCAAATTACCCCGTTTTCCGGTAAAGCAATATCGAAACAGACTTATACAGATTATTGATATACACACTGTTGCAGTCCATCATGGTCGGATATTCTTGCCAGCTGCTCCCACAACTTACTTGCCAACGCCGATGGCCACAAAGCCCTCAACTCCGACAATACCCTGCAAGCAACAACCTTCCCCCGAACTCATCATATCAAATAACAGTCAAGAGCAGGCGCTTGAAATACACCCCTATCTTTGTTTTGGATTCAAAGTGGAAGACGCAGTCGTGTATATTTCTGATACATCTCACATTCCGGAGGGAAAGTGGGCCATTCTCGAAACACGCCGAAGTGGCAAGTCCCTAGCTGTTCTAGTGCTGGATTGCTTGCGCCTCCGACCACATACATCTCATGTAGGGCTAGAAGACTCAGTGGAACTTGCTCGAAGGGTGAACGCTTCAAGGACCTATCTAACCGGCTTTTCACACGATGTTGCCCACGACGAATACGTGACGATCGGCGAAGCAGTCGGTGGCGCTAAGAAGGACGTCAGACTGCTAACTGAGACGGAGAAGAGTGGGTTGGCAATAGTCAAGAATGGGGCGAACTTCTGGCTAAGGCCTGCCCATGATGGCTTGAGGGTGTTCATAGAACCAGAAGGAGACGTCTGGGATGAGACGTACGTAGAGGATTAGAATTCCTAACTACCACCAAACACTCTTGTTGTATAATATCGCCGAAATTTTGTTCACAATCCCAGAATGAGCGTTCAGTTCAAGATAGTGTTAGATTGAGTGAGGCATGTGTCATTGGGATTGAATATTAATATTGAATACGCGTGTATATGGGTTATGCAGAAGTTACGTCATCTACTACTAGCAAGTCTCATTGCGATCAACGGTCAATCCCTTCTTTAGTGAAAAAATATCACCTCTCTGAGCTCAAACCGACGGCGTTCTTGGCGTAGACTCCGGGGTCGTTCCCCATGAAGTTCTTCTCACAATCCTTCTTATACGAGTGAGTAACCAATATGCCATTCTCACCAGTCAAATCCCCTTTCTCCCCATCTAACTTTCGATTTCTAGCGATTCGTGGTCTATCGTCTCCTTGGCTTTTTTTCTCCGATATCCCAACCCATATGCTGCCCATGTTCTTTCTTGCGATGTCATCTCACGCACTTACACGACTTCTGGCTCATTATTGACCACCCGTCTTATACTGAAACGTGGCGCCCTGCCAAGATGGGCTCCTAAGGGTATCGTATCGAGGGCCGAGTCTTGGATAATCGAGGAGAGTGAAGTGGATCCGTTTGGGAAAACAGTAAGGTGCCGGACGAAGAACCTAGACCATGTCAAGGTGATGCAAGTAGAGGAGTGGACCATGTTCAATCAGACTCCGGAAGGGTAAGTCGCCGCCTACCATAGCTTTATTTATTATGTTAAAGGGTGAGCCAGGAAAACACTGCAGACAACGGACGCCAGGATCCTCTCTGGCTTCGGTTGGGGCCTTACCAAGCGAATCGAAAGCCATGGACTATCCCGGTTCAAAGCTAATGTTCAACGGGTATGCACACTTTCTGTGTACTGGTATACTGCATGGCTGAGGGTGTTTTCTCTAGTCTCGTGAAGGTGTATCACTTATTCTTAATCTTTTACGTCAATCACGCTTGCAGCCCATGACTCTAGGAGGGGACAATACTCCGTTACCTTCCGCCTCCGAGAGGGACTATGAAAGAGCGACAAATGTCCCCTGCAAAAAAAATAGTGTATGGACGAGGCTAAAGTCTTGGTGTCTTCCCCCTTCCCCGAGATAATTGGGAAAATAGGTGTACCTATTAAATTTACATATATCCCCTTCGAAGGTTTGTCGATATCTATCCCTCGACTTAGCACATTTTCGACTTGCTTCGTATTCTTGTAGCACTAATGTAGTCTAGCAGCTTGTCGACGAATGCGACTCGGATTGAAAGTTTGGACGACGACACCCCGGCCGGCGAACTGAATGGTCGCCGCGCCGATTCGGAAGTTTTCATTGGCAAAGCAAGTTCAACGTTTCCTTAACATGTACTTCCCAACGTCGGCTGCCAGGCAGCTTTCAACTGTCCCAGCCCTACCAAATCTTCCACCAGAACCTATCATATACCTCTGCTCAAGTCCTCGCAAGTCTTTATTCTGCACTCTGACCAGGAATGGTGTTGCGATCTGGCGCATCCGAGTATGCGATTGAAGTACACGGTTGGAATTGTATCAGTGCTCATGATTTGTTCAGCCTCCCGCTGTCTTGGCCTATCTATCACGGACACCCACGTCGGTAATCGACCATGGCGAGAATGTGAACGTCCACTGGTCCACCGATAGCTCGCGGATCGTTATTCAGGTATTCGTTGACATTCTACGGAGGTATATTGAATGCTGTTACGAGCATACATACTCTAGACGACGGAATCACATCTAGTCCTTATAACGGTTCGCCATAAGGAGGATGAAATGTCTTATGAAATACCCGTGCTCCCGCCCAATGCTCAACGTAATTTTCTGGCCAGTCCTGGCGAAGGCCTTCCGCTTCAGGCAATGAGTTTGGTCTTTGAAGGCGTAGTTCGTGTCGAAGGAACGCTCCTCAGGTATGTATGAGCCTTTCATCGTCGTGCGTTTTTATTGACTATTCTGTGTCTGCAGTGTCTCCCCACGAAAGCACCATATTCTATTCTCGACCAAGAGTCCCCGTACCATCCAACGTATACCGTGGCCCAAAGACGACCGAGACAATATGGCAGAGAACAAGAACGAAGCTGGGGGGTATAATACTTGGACATTGAATGACCAAGACTTCTTATGGCTGGTCGATCCAGATGGTGTGTACGTTATTAACTATTTCTGCGTCACAGAGATTTAAATACGGAGTCCAGTTTCTGTTAGCCAGATACTGCATTCACGAGCTATGGGTATTGAGGCCTGGATAACGTCCGATGGTCGCGCATACTTTGTTCGCTTACATGAGTTCGATGGTTCCGAGGTGGGTACGTCTGAGAATGCAGTGGATGGAAGCCAACAGGTACTTGAAGAATAATTCATATGAGGTCATCTATCTTAATGCAGGTTGTAACAGGACCATCGACATGTGGTTGATAATACCGCAGGCTCGCAAACTCAATCCGGTTGGCGAGGCACATGTGTGCATGACTTCGAAGCTCCCAGATGGGTGCAAAAGCAGCGACGCGTTGACCCGGATGAACCCCTTCATGAGCGCAATCGCGTATACGAAGAGCCTAGACGCGCCGTTGCAATTGCTATTAACGGAACATTCTCTCTTATCGCCGTCGGCACTTACAGGTTCGTTTGCTTTTAATCATTTCTTCATTGTAGCCTCTCAGTTGTATATTAGCGGTGGTCTGCAGTTCACAAATTTCCCCTCCCAGGAAGGCATCACCCCAAAATCCCAGAATGTATCGATACCAAACCCTTATAATCGTCAAACAGGGGAGGTATGCTCATTGCAATGGAGTTCTGATGGCTATGTATTGGCTGTTGGATGGAGACACGGATGGGGAATATTCAGTGTAGGAGGTAGATGTCTTGCATCCGGGTTTGGAGTCGATGACCTTGTAGACGAGGATAGGTATGTTTTTGTTATCGTCCATGTTCGATCTTAGTGTTCGACTTTGGCAGGTTTCAAGATACGTTCATGTATGGCGTACGACATCTGGTGTGCAGTTTTCAAGTCAACATAATGTCCGTTGTAGTATTGAAGTATTCACATCAGTTCTGGGCCCCGGGAAACTTCGAACTTGTTGTCCTAGCGCAGGCATCTTCTCGAAGTAAGTATAATTTTGTGATTATGCTCACCTTTGAATACTGATGAGAACTGTGTAGCAGTGGACGGGCAATTGTTTGTGGTACCCTTTGCCAAAAGTGCTACAACTGGTCAACATTCTCCTGTGAGAGGGATCTCAATAATTAAGAGATAATACACGCTGAGACGTTGGAATAGGATAATACACGATATGCATTCCTTCAAATGGATGACCGTGCTCTTGTTTACAGAGGTGCAGACCAGCCGGACATGAGTGTCATTAACCCAGAATCGGACGTTTGGCAACATATCAAAGTATGTGCGGCCACCTTTTCAATTGATAGTGTTAACAGGCGCTTTAGGTTCCACAGCGCTACTTGGCGACAAACTGGCCTATTCGGTACTCTTCCCTCAGCAGTGATGGCAGGTTGATTGCTATCGCTGGACGCAAAGGCTTGATACACTACAGTTCAACCTCCGGTCGGTGGAAGCTCTTCGAGGACGAACAACAGGAACAGGCGTTCACCGTCAGAGGTGGTTTGCTTTGGTTCCATCATGTTCTGGTTGCTGCTGTGGAAGTGTCTAAGTCATATCAGGTTCGCCCAGTGGTGATTACCTATTGTATAAGATTAAACCAGGGACCTGGTCAGATACGGTTGTATTCACGCGACCTGGAGTTGAGTAACCAAAACGTTTTGCACCGCGAAGTGATCTCCTCGCCAGTCGTGATTTTGTCCCTAGTGGACAATTCATTGCTTGTGTATACAACGGACAACACATTACTCCATTTCTTGATAGTTCCAACGGCGGAAACCATCAAGCTACATCTGTGTGGAAGTATCACTTTCGCTGGGATTATTGCCGCGCCCAGTGCTGTGAGGATGCTGAGTTGGATGATACCTAGTGCTCAAAAACGTACGCTTACTTCATACCCACTCGATTACACGTGCTCAACAGTCATAGAACTCGGTGATCCTGTGGATGATCTGTCGGTTGCTACAGTGTTGATGGTAGTTGGGGGGCAACTTATTCTCTTGCGCCCTCGAAAGGTACGTCTGCTTCTCAACGCAGCTTTCTTTTTAACGAAACTGACAGTCACTAGTCAGCGGATCAGGAGGTCAATTACGACATGCAGATATTTGCAGATCGAATTGAGTTTTGCTGGATTCACTTCCGTGGCATAAGCACGCTTGAAAATTCATTATGGGGCTTTGATGGCCAAGGCATCCGTGTCTGGCTGGATGCGTTGGCAATTGAATCACTACCATTGCAAGATAGAGACAAAGGTGAGCCGGAAAATGTGAAGGAGAGCGTAAATATCCCGCTTGACTTCTATCCCTTGTGTAAGTCTAACTGTCTTATTAACACATAGCCCTAGTCTCCTAACATTGAACAGCTGCTCTGATGGACAAAGGGATAATTATTGGGGTTGAGCATGAAGCGGCAACAAGGTCGAACCTCTCTTTTGTAACGTTCAGGCATGGGACAAGTGTGAGATACCCACTTCATATTTCATCGAACAATTGCTCAATATGATCTGACTACATTTGATAGTCGCACCTCTTCCTACATCACATTCTCCTCTCTCTTCTTGAAGCTCGACAAGTACAGGAGGCTGTGCTCTTCGCTTCGCACTACAAGCATCTCGTATACTTTGCCCATGCCTTGGAAATCCTCCTTCACACTGTTGTTGAATCTGAAGCAACCTTCGAGAGTGAGACTGATTCTGAAGATAGCCAGGCCACCCAGGATGTATTGCCTGCAGTGGTGGAGTTTTTGGACCACTTCGATGCTGCATTAGATGTCGTGGTTGGTTGTGCACGCAAGACGGAGCTGACCAGATGGCGCCGTCTGTTTAGCATTGTTGGTAACCCCAAGTCTCTGTTCGAGGTCCGTGTACATGATCTCCTTGCCCACCCAATGCTGAGAGTCGGTTTAGACGTGTCTTTCATCACAGCGACTTAAAACTGCAGGCTCGTACCTTCTGGTTCTCCACAATCTTGAGCAGCTGGATGAAGACAATGATGATGCTGTTCGCTTGTTGAGGAGTGCTGTTGAAGCCAAAGATTGGCAGTTGTGCCGAGAGCTACTGAGATTTCTGCATTCCATCGACGACACGGGCGCAGCACTCCGTAGTGCGCTCTCTAAAACTGGCGTGGTCAACTTTTCAGACGAAGCAGTACTCGTTCCGAACGGAACATCTTGATGGTCTACATACTATCTATTACTTATCTTATTCTTATGAAGATTCTTTGCGCACATCTTCATGTTCTAATCTGAGTCATAAAAGTTATTAAAATATGTGCTTAGTGCCGGATGATTTGTGTACATACTAGCGTGCTATCCGTATGCAATCACTGTTCTCAGCCAGACAGCCTACTCAGCAACTACTCAGGCTGCACCGCGCCCTGGCCCCGATGACGGCGCTTGCTCGAAACACCCAGGCAATTTCATACACAGCTGAAGGTGCAGTCGCAATATCGTACCCCACTCTGGTGTCCTCTCCCCTGTCATTATCGCCTTCCATCGGTAAGTATCGCGACCAGCTTGACTTACAATTTGTGGTTTTGATTCTTCTCCGAAGAGCAAGCATTCGGATCACATCCGCACTCTTTGGGAATCATCATCGTCCGCGATCTACTCCCTTTATATGTAACCTACCGAGAAAGGCTCCTCAAGCATTCCTACAACTTTTCCAAGCTGGATGAGAGTGTTCGCGAGAAATACGCGGATCCAGGAAGCAGGTACAGGTAAAGAAAAGTATCTTCCCTTCTGTGGTTGTGATAATGACGTTCGAACTTCAAAGTTTTGGATGGTCGCATGGCAAGGTAGGCTGGATATATACATTACCTTAGCCCCGGTTGATCACTGAGCTTCGAAGGAAATTATGAATGGGAAACCTGGCAAGTATTGATTTGAATGTGCTGGAGAAACTAGCGACCAATCCAGCTATAGACGTGCTCAAAGGATCATATTATGCCAATCCTACAATTGACAACCCAACTGCACTTGACGAAGAGCGAGCAGCGTATCCCGAGTACTATGGCCAAAATATCTGTAAGCTCATGTCCAGTTAGATTTTAAACTCTACCAAGTGGAGCAGGGCCGGAGGACAAGGATATGAAAGGGTTTGAAGAAGCTTTCAAAGACTTGGGAAGGTGAGAAGCACATCCCGTTTAGTGGAGAATAGACAAAATAATATCCTGCTTGTAGATTCATTTTTAAGGTTGGCTGTGACTTAGCAGTCGCCTGTCAACCGTTTGGTAAAAATTTCGATGAGGCCTTCGTTAGCGACGCTGACCGGCAGCTCATAGTGTTATCGCACTTGTCAGATTCTTCAGTATCTTTGCCAGAACTGATCAGCACTTCGCAGATCAATAAAGCACGCCTCCTTCATTACTTCCCGCCTCCCCCAGATTATACTTCAATGTCTAATGACGAACCTGTGGACAGCTGGTGTGGCTTTCACGTTGATCATTCCATCTTAACTGGCCTTTGCTCGGTAAGTCTACTCATATCGAACGGTCAACCGCATTCATAATAATCTGCTTCGCCAAGGCCATATTTCTTCAAGAGGGAGAAGGCTTGGAGCCGAAAATCATCCCGTCACCTTCTCCGGCTTCAGGCTTGTACATCCGTACACGAGGGGGTGAATTGACGAAAGTCACGATTCCTGCCGACTGTTTGGCGTTCCAAACTGGTGAAGCCCTTGAAGTAGCTACGGGTGGGAAGTTGCGTGCCACCCCTCATTGTGTCAGAGTTGGATCCAGTCCAGATGCAGGCAAAATATCAAGAGAAACCTTTGCAGTGTTC
Source organism: Tricholoma sp. MG77 (assembly GCA_003314665.1). NCBI lineage: Eukaryota > Fungi > Basidiomycota > Agaricomycetes > Agaricales > Tricholomataceae > Tricholoma > Tricholoma sp. MG77. The sequence goes on from QMFE01004988.1 coordinate 74,171, forward strand.
ATGCAACCCGACACGAACCAACGACTATCCCCTTCTCAAACTTTTGGGCAATTCAGCCAGCGAATTTTCGATGAGCATTACGATAGTAAGTCTACAAAGTAATATGTACATCATGATATGGAGTTGTGGGGTGTATTCTATGTAATCTATATGATACCGAGGTTGTATGCTCCCTGAATATGCCAAGAAAAAACAAACTACAGTCAATAACTATGGCTACAATATTACGAAGCAGACAGTGAACGGCGACGTGACCGAGGCGAGCCTGCTGCAAACGAATCAGGTAATACAGACAATACTGCTGCAGTGAAACTCGTACGCTTCGCCGAGTATTCCCTGGTTAATCTTCCCTCGCTAGGTTGTGAGCTTATCGACGACCGACGATCGTCCTGCTCAGAAATGACACTCCAATCATCACTAGGTGCTCTCTGCGCCGATCCGCTGGAGCTATACCCTGAGCCAGACTGCGAGGCATACGGAGGGCTGTCGTCGTCCTTGCTATTTGGAGGGCTGAGATCACTTTCTTCATCATTACCGTTGGACCTCTTGATTAGTGATCGCGCATATTCCAGGTCCCGATAAATGGATTCGATGGCTGTGGCAACACCATTTTCCTGCTGGCTGACTTGATGACAGTGATCTGGGAAAGAAGAGGATACGCACGGCTCTGATTTGTTCACCGAGCAACCTGGCACGAGCTATTTGTTTGGCATCTGTTGTTGCTGCACGCAAAGCGTCCGTCAAGGCGTTGACAGTGAGCTTTCTGACTGCAGCCCCAACTCCAAGAGCTTCTACTCGGTCGGCCCAGAAAAGTTGATCACCAAAGAACGGCCGTATAATCGTAGGTATTCCAGCTAAACATAGGTTCAACAGCAGCATCGTCGACATAGATGAAACCTAACCTCGTAAGCTCGCACCAGTGGTTCCGGCTCCACCGTGATGACAAGCAGCATCAATACGTTGGAACAACCAATCATGTGGTATGGACGTTATGGCATATATCTGCTTCGGCAAAGGTTCTTCAGATTCAGAGGCATCACCTGTCTTGACATGTAGTCGGTCTGACCACCCCTTGGACAAAATCGCGTATACGCCGCTGCGGATAACAGCTTCAATCACGCACTGAGTCATTGCTCTTGGGTCTGACACCACGATGCTCCCAAATCCAATGTAAACTATTTTCTTTCCCAAATCATGTGCTGTATCAATGAACTCCACGAGATCTTCAGGCGGAGTCCATTTCTTGGCACTAACGTCAGCATCATCCAGGAACCAATAACCTGTATGACTGTTAGAGTATGATCTAAAGGATTTAACTTCCACAAACCTGTGATTCGAATCCATTCGGGCCAATCTAATGGTGGGGGTACAACATGCGGGCTGAAGTTGTACAAAAAAGGGATCTTGTGAGGCTCCATTTTGTCAAGGCCTGTGCCACCAAGTTGTAACATATTCCTGCGCCATCGGTTAATCTGGCCTGCCGTTGCGCGCCAGAACACTTGGTCGAACATGACATAGGACTGATACAATCGGATGAATGTTCAAGCATAAGTCATGAGTTGCATCATACCATATAATTATAACTTCCACCCATCTAAGAACAGGAGTCAGAATATACGCGACCCTGAGAAGGTATGCATGCATACCTTGTGTTCTGGTACCGCAAAGGCATGTGGGTAGGCTCTGAATTAAAGTGATGACGGGAAAAGTAGCAATGGAAAGACATTTGCAAACCTTGTTCGTGACCAGGTCATCGTAAATGCCCTAAAGTATGGTATCTTCAATGCTTCTGCTATGTGATATCCTCCCATAGCACTAGGACTTTCTACCAGGATATCTGTCCCCTGACAAGCCTCCCATGAGGTTTTGAGGAGATCATCGACCCATCCGCGGAACTACGAGAGGTTAAAAGTTGGTATCAGAGAAGAAATACAGTTACACAACCTTCAGGAGGCCCTCTTTCAAGAACGCCACCGTGAAAGTACCATTTTCCACGCATATCCTCATCAGTTCCGCAGGGTCACCACCAACGTACCCAAATTCAATTCCGTGCTTGGATTGATGTCAGTTTGCAACCAGGAATATCAGAAGGACGCGCACGGCTTGAATCCAGTCTTTGAATTCTCCATGGGTAGCGATCTTGCATCGGTGTCCATCTGCCATTAGGCCCTTAGCCAAGGCAATATATGGTTGCACGTCTCCACGGGAGCCGATCGTCAAGAATGTGAAACGAAGAGATTTGGCGGGTTTGAATGTCAAGAACGTCGACGAAGCCGAGGTAAACATCACGGCAGGTAGCGAGTCTGTCATGGTATCGGACGTTACAGGTCCTGGGTCTGAGTCGCCAGTCGATTTTCTTGTGTCAAATTCTTCCAAGATCAGGGCATCACGTTTTCCTGGAGACGTCACAGTAGACTCTCCAAGTATCAGCCTCCGCCTCACATCCTCCATTTGACGGTTCAATAGTGTTACAAATCCCTCTCGTTTATCCTCCGCTCCAAACTCGAAAAAAAGTTCTTCGTGTCCCTTGATGATGATGATTAGCCCCTGATGTCCAAATCGAGTTGCTTTAGACTTCTCAATGGCGAGGATGTCACGAATTGGCAATGTCATCTATTGTCATATATACACGAGTTAATCTTCAAGAAAGGAATAAATGAACGACGAACTCTGGTTCGCGCGGTCAAGGGGCCGCTGGATTTAAAGCAAAAATAATTGGTGGAGATGTAGAGCCTGCCATGCACTGGAAGAAGTCTAAAAAGGTATCCTGGGAAATCTGAAAAAAAATTCAGAGAGATCAACATGAACAAAAGCACGGGCGTACACCCCAATAATGTCTCCTTCTCGTCGTAGGCAAATGCGGCCCGAAACTTATCTGTCGTGTCTGCATCTACAGCAGTTTCCGGGGTTTCCAAAATACTGAATACCATATCACCCATCGTCGACCGACTGCTCGGCAAAGACGATGCAGTTGTTGAAGAGTACATCTCTCTAACAGCCGAAGAATCTTGCGTCACAGTTTGCTCGCTTCCACTTGGAGCACTACCAAACACCCGTCGTGTTCCCTTGAGCCAAGACGGAACGCCGACAATCCAGGAGCTGCCTTCTCTGCTCAATGAATGAAAATCAGGATCAACGGATGAAGTGGAAGTAGATGGAGGGTACGTGTGATCATAAGCAGCTGGCGTTGGCGTTAGGCTCTTCGGGATGCCCATACCCTCCTCGGGCGACATTGATTGGGGGGATGTTGTGACAGGAATGAAGGACGAATTGGGACGCCGTGATATGTGGGTGAACTCTTCCGCATCCGGGGTGCCATCTGATATGGTTTGCGCACTCGGTCGACTATCATTGTCGGACGAGATCTGCGCGGTTGTGCGGGACAAGGTTTCTTGAAGTGGTCGCAGGAGTGACGTCAGACTGAATCCAGAGATAGTCCTGGTTGTTGACTCGGCCGGTGCACTTGCAGCACGGTCAGTGGAAGAGAGTAGATGCCGTGGAACGGTGGTATCGAGCACCGTCTGCGGCGAATTCCGCTCGGGCAGGAGGCGATAGGCACGCACGGCATCGCGTATCTGGTCGAGAGCTGCCGGCATATCGGGAAAGTAGGCGAAAAAATAGGAATCGACTGAGTAATGCTCCTCCTGGTCAAACACCTTAACTTCAATCGTTTCACTGAAGTCCATAGCTGACGAAATCTCGACGTCAAGGATGACTGAGTAAGGAATTGCGATCTATAATAATATCAGCATACTTATCGAATGGAGCTTGGTGGGGGCTAACTTTGACGCTGTCACCCATGTTTTGGGCTTTGAAGATCACCTTCCGAATTGCCTTGACCCATTCCTCTCGGCTTGGGACAGAGTCGGCAGATAGAACGACTGTTTTCTGATTGGTCCGAAGACGGAAGTCGCGCTCACCAATCGGTTCGCAGGAAATGGCATATCTCAAATCTAAAATGCCATGTGGAAAATAGGGATCCTAAAGAATATATTATTCTTGAGTTTGGCGAAAAGGCGGACCTATCTCTTACGGAAGATGACTGGTACCACGATAACGCATCATTCTTTAACACGAACCAGTGCTTTATCCATCGTTTCGTTCGCTGCGCTTTCTTGTTCAGAGAACCAGACTTGAGGACTTGATTCTGTGAAAAGCCTATGTCATACATCATCCTTTATGATGAAAAGAATGCTGACCTCTCTTGATGGCATATGAGCAAAGAAACACAGATAAGAGTTTGTCAGATACATATATCCTTGTAAAACTACAAGTCGCATATGTAAACATAGGCAAGGATTGTTGTCACAACGGAACACTCACGGACAGATCGCAGCAGCCAGCACGGCATTTCTATACACTGAATCAGAAAGAAGCGTTCAACGGTAGGGGCGCAAATTAACTCACCTGCCCGGACTTCTTCTATGCCATCCAATTCAAAGACTTCCCTCAACTTTTCCGCAAGACCAGCTCTCCGTTGAACCCTAACGGTTGTCATGCTCCCCGCACGAGTAGGAATGACCCTCGAAAGGCTCGGAGTTATGTGTCGTTCGTTACTCTGAGTGGTTAGCTCTAAATGAGCGCGGTGGTGGACATGCGTAGGACTCGAATTGGAGACACGCGGCGTCTCTTCGAAATCTTCGGCCTCAGGGTCATCGTCGGAAAGTAACGTATCTGAACCTTCCTCTTCAGCCGAAGAGTACTGAGTGCGAAGGCCGGCCTTTGGTCCCGGAGCAGTCCGACTACGAGTACGCGCAAAGGGACGGTATATAGCATGTATCGAAGAAGCCAGTCGTTCTGCAGATAAGGGATATGAACGTGTCAGGGAGAGTACGTAAGTTAACGGAATATGCTTACGCAATGCTGGGTGGTTCTCCTCATCATCACTTGAATCACTCTGGCTTGTGTCCGGTATGTCATCATCATTCTGGACGCGTGACCAGGGGAGTGCCTGGAGCGCCTGAATAAGAGTTTGAGTACCTGCACGCATCTGCGTCGAGATGTCAGCTTGTCTGTATTCGGGTAACTTGGGGAAACTAGCTTACGGAACCATCTCCTCGAAAGGGACTCAAGGAAGGTCGGACTGGCGGCGGAGATGGAGGAATAATAAAAGGAGAGTCATCAACGGTCGTCACTGGCTGTAATGGGGGTTTCACCGGCCGGGGTGACCTAATCACAGGAGGATCATCTCGTAATACCGTTGGACTCGAGAAACTGAGTGGTCTGGGAGAGATGGGACGCGAAGGACTTGGGGTCAAGTTCGACGTTAACAAATCGGTCAAATCTGTACGACATCACTAAAAGTGTCACTGAATTGGGAGAGGTTGGGCGCTTACTGTCGTTGTCTCCAATCGAATCCCTTCCTTTGGCCTTACGACTTAAACTGAATAGGCGACGATGACCTGAGGTTGGCGGTGGTGTGGTCGCGGGACTGGGACTTGTTCGCCCCGCCTTTGCACTAAGGCTCCGACTAAGTTTATCGACTGTCTGTCCAACGACCGCAGACATGCGTTTTACGCGGCTCGGGTTATATGGCAGCTCATGCTGAGTTGGTGAAGGGTCTTCTGAGAGACCTAGTGCGTCTGGAGAAGTATCCAGAGGTTTGGAAAGCTGCAATGCGTGCACATTAGCCATCTGGATGAAAGACTTGGATAAATTATTCAAGGCCACGCGGAGCCGAGTTAGGATTTGCTTAGGTAAGATGCGTGATCAACACGTTCAAGTCGCGAGATTTGCCTTGCGTCGGTACCTTGAGGCACATATAACCGCAGCTGGCTCGCCCCTCTGCTCCATATTTTGCCTCTACCCGATTCTTCTTTCTTTCTTAATCTCTTTCTATAATGCGCGGAGAAATTTGTGTCGGTGCTGCCTCTATTTTATCGTATGTGCTTTTTCTCACACCGTCGTTCACAAATTCAACCGAACGATCGTGAATGATTCAATTAGATTGACGGCTACCCTTCTTATGATCTTTGCCCATGTGAGCACCGTCATACTTTGTCTCCTTTTTTAACCTTATCCAATTCTCTATTTAGGTTGGTCAAATCAATACCTCAACCGTACCTCGAAGTATCTCAATGGTAATTCAAGTTTGTCGTGTTTACAAGACCTCTGCTTGACTTCTGCCCATCTAGGTTAAAGTTAACGTTTCATCCTATGGGTGAGCAATATTCCATCTCGCAATGGTGTATTCTCAACACCACCAGTCAATCCCTACATAATGCCCTCATCGACCCAATACAAGGCCTCTACACGTCCAATGCTACTGCACCCCTCCAAACACAGGCGGGTCTTCGGCAGTTCTATGAATTCGGACTTTATTCCCATTGTGGATTCACCGGTGACAGACTAGGCATCTGCACCAACCACACTGCCGGGCGACAGTTCAAGCCTTACGATGCAATTACGTCTGATATGGCAGCAAACTATACGAGAATCACGCAGTCGGTCCTGGCAGGCACCACATTTGAAAATTCGCATTATTTAGGACAGTCCTCTAAGGCTGCGTACTGGATGTTGCTTCTGGGCACCATTTGTGCATTCTTGGCACTGCTCTCGTCAGTTCTGCTTATCAACACTCTTTATTTGCTCTCATAAGCTAAACTCTATCCGATAACAGTGGTATCTTGAAGAATAGTTTAACATTCTTTGTGTCAACCCTGGTTTCCATTTCCGGCAGCCTACTGATCCTCATCGGAGCAAGCATCTGGACGGTCCTTTTAAAGCGGACAGAAGCCGTTAACCAGCTACTCATCGGGCTCCCACCCGTCTCCGTAGGGATTGTTGTGTCTGCAGGGTCAGGCTTGTTCTTGACTTGGGCTGCGTTTGCTTGCATGGTGGTGTCCACTGTGCCGTACATGATCAGGTGCGTTTACCTGCAGATCAACGAGGTTGTCCGAGCTAAGAATGAGCACAGCTGCTGTACATACCGAGGATAAAATGCTGATGCAGGCCATCAGGAATGCAGTAACGATATTATTTATACTTAGATCATAATAATGGCGATACGTCATATGGAAGGATATCTTTAGTAGACTTCATTGTACCCCCAAAGACATTAAATTTAGAACTTCAACTGTTGTGTGTGAAAATGAATATGTAAACGAGAAAAGGAAGAAGAAAAAGAGTAGAGAATATAGCCCACCGCGAGGGTCGAACTCGCAGCCTTCAGATCTACCCACACTCATAAGAGTCTGACGCTCTATCCGATTGAGCTAGGCAGGCTGTAGTAAAGAGTATTATTGTGGCATGAAAGATGCGACTATGCTCAACAATTTTAATACTCAGACTCTTGCTCTTATTAACGAATAATACCACCATCCTTTCTATACACTAGCTCAATAGCGTTTTTCTTATCGTCTTGCACCATGCAACTTATTGCTAGAGCCACTGGGCTCTTAGCAGCCCTCACTACCCTGGTCTGCACGGTCCAGGCCATCTCCCAGGTCACTCGTCAAGGGCGATACCTTTACACGGCTGACGGAACACGATTCTACATCAAAGGTGTTGCATACCAGGAGCAGGGTGAGTATTGTTATCCTCTTTGTCCTCGTCTCCCAATCAAACGTCGACACAGGAGCCGTGGTTCAGAGTACCAATAACCCTTTCGGCGAACCATCAAGTTTCACCGACCCACTCGCTCTTTCTGATGCCTGTGCCCGTGACCTACCCTTTTTGCAAGGTTTGGGCGTCAACACCATTCGTGTATACAGTGTAGATTCGTCTCTGAACCACGATGCATGTATGACTGCATTCAGCAATGCTGGCATTTATACCATGTGAGTCTGCTTCATCCTTGCTTACTGTCGCTGTCGATGTCATTCTGATATTTTATGCTCAAGCATCGATCTCGCCCTACCTCTTAATGGCTCTATTGACCGCCTCTCTCCGTCGTGGTCCACGAACCTCCTCGATCAATACATCAAAACCATCGATGCTTTCAGCAAATATGATAATGTTTTAGCCTACAACGTTGGGAACGAAGTTGTAGTCGTCAACAGCACTGCTGTGGCACCGTACGTTAAAGCCGCCGCTCGAGATATCAGGGCATACCTGTAAGCTTACTATTTCCGTTCTGCCGAGTAACGTTATTGGTCACGCTTTTGTCTGCAGTAATTCAAAGTCTTCCTCCGCGCTCGTCGGGTACGCTGCTATCAACGGTCCAGCGGATTTCAGAGGTGACGTTGCCAATTACTTGACTTGTGATCCGTCGGGCGGCAACTCTGGTGCTACCGCCATCGATATCTATGGTCTCAACGATTAGTATGTAGTCCCAAGTTTCACATTCATGATATTTTATTGATCTGATGGCAGCGAATGGTGTGGCGCTTCCGACTTCCAATCGTCCTATTCTGCTACAACAAGTGCCTTCCAAAACTTCAATGTAGTTGCATATTTCAGTGAATTCGGATGTATCACATCTCCGCCTCGCCTTTGGACAGAAGTCGCGGCGCTGTTCAGCACTAACATGTCCTCAGTTTTTTCGGGAGGCGTCGCGTTCTCATATCTACCAGCTCAAAGCGTACAAGGCCAGTTTGGCGTTGTCACCATTTCGTCTGATGGCAAGACGGTAACGACGAGCAATGATTATAACCTGCTCAAAGCGCAGTACGCTCAGGCTTCGGGTCCCAATAGCCCTTCACAATCAAGTGCTGGGAGTTCTAGCTATCCGAGCTGTCCGCCAACGAGTACTGCTTTTGTCGCGTCCGTTAACCTTCCCCCGACGCCTAACGAATCCGCGTGCAACTGCTTGGAGAACACTCTCAGCTGCAGATTCACACCTGCCACGAGCAACTACACAAGCGTTGTTGGCTCTCTTCTCGACACTGCGTGTAGCCTTGTTGGTCAGAAAGGTGCGAGCTGTAGTGATATTGGTGGTGACGGACAAGCTGGGACGTACGGCCGCCTCTCTGGGTGTGACCCGAGTAAGTTATGTGTTATATTTCCTTTCTATCAGGACTAAATATGTTCTAATCCTAGTGATAAAGCTCTCGTTTGTCATGAGTGAATGGTATGAGCTTAACAACCACGATGGCCAAGCCTGCAGCTTCGCAGGAAACGGCACAGTCAACCCTCTTGCACCATCTACCGTCTCAGCAGCCAACGCTGCTGCAAGTTCATGTGTGCCCAACCCTGGCGCGACGTTCGTACCAACTGCACCCTCAACGGCGGCGAGCGGGACTTCATCGCCTGGAACCTCTACCTCTGCCTCAGGCAACGGCGGCAAAAATAGTGCTGTTCATCTCATCGCTAATGGCCAAGTACTGGTAGGCATGGCCGCGGTGGCGCTGGTGACCACAGCCAGCGTTGTTTGGACTCTGGCTTAAATCTGCCGAACGATTTGACATTTTCGAGTATATTCATACCTATGTACCGTGGAAGCATTACGAACTTCTACCGCCCTCATTTATAACCTTAACCTAGTGTACTTAGATTCTTTTGGACCTTTTAAAGAACTAGTAATGACGACTCTTCATGATGTTTCAGTGTCGGACTGTAAATCGGAGAATTAATTTTTTTCATTCAAGTTGGGTGAAACATTGTCGTTGTATCAATATGGCTCCCTCTTTAGTTGGGGTTGATGATAACACTATGCAACAGGAAAACTGGGGCCCTCAGGACGAACAGTCAATGGGACCTGGCAGCACCAACGACCCCCCCAATGGAGCGTCTCTGCCTGCTGATGACGACCGCACTGCTGGCCAGGGTGCCGACAATCCAGATTTCCCTCACGGCTCCAGTGCAGGCGACGTCGGTGCCTCTGATAGCAAGAATGACATGACTTACCGCGAAAAACAGGTCAAGGTGCTTAGGTCTCTCTTCCTGTCTACAGTGTGTGTCTCTCTCTCAGCCTCCTGTGCTCCGTTTGAATAAACTAAATAAACCCGAACCCCTTGTGGTGTATATTATCGGGCCAGTACTCTTCTTGAGTCCTAAAAAGCTACAATTTTTTGACATTCTTAGCTTGGTGGCTTGAATTTTACTTGGTAGCTTGGAGTTTACTTGTTTGCTTTCGGAGGCTATCCTGGCTTGGGGCTCACCACAGCTTCTTCTGATGTTTTCTTGTGTCTCAACTGGGTGTTTACTTTCTGCTGTCCAGCCGAACAAAGTCTATATTGGCGGCTTACCTGAACACACCACACAAGAGGATCTTCAAAGTTGTTTTGGGAAGATAGGAAACATCGTCAACATTGAATTGAAGTCAGTTCCCTCCTCTCTTATACTTCACTGACACTAACCTTGTCTTCAGAATCGGCTACGGCTTCGTTGTGAGCTCTGCCGATTGCTTCCGTATAATCCGCCAGCCTGACTTGTGTACCACAGGAATTTGACAGCCGAGAAGCAGCAGAAGAGAGTGTAGCCAAGTATCATGAGGGCTTTTTTATGGGGAACAAGATTCGTGTAGAGCTATCACGTGGTGGAGGCAGGACTGCGAAATATGCAGGCGACCCCGGAGCTTGCTTCAAGTGCGGACAAATGGGGCACTGGGCAAGGTGCGTAGTCCATGGTACCTTACCTTTGAGCGAGCACTTATGCCATATTGTCAACTTAGGGAATGCCCTAACTCTGCCGGCATGTGAGTGAATTCATCGTGTTGCGTTCAGTTGGGCGCTAACTTACAGTCTGATCACCTACAGTGCCTCACGGCGTCCATATGACTCTCCACTCATAGATCGTATTCAACGAGATTACCCACCCAGAAGCTTACCTCCTCGCGATGATCCAGGCCGCTATCCTCCTCGAGATGCTCGCTATGACTACCCTCCTCGAGAATATCGAAGGCCTCCTTCTCCGAGGGAAATTCGGGATTATCCTCCGCCACCGCCGCCTGGCCGCGGCCGTGATTTTGAAGAATATAGGCGAGGACCGCCGCCACCCATGCTTGACAGGGACCGTTATCCACCTCCTCCACCGTCAGGACGCTACCCACCAGATTCCTCATTCCGTGGTTATGGTGGCCTCCCCCTCCCTCCCCCTGCGCCCTACGATCGATATGAGCGACGGCCGAATGAACGGTACGCCCCCTATCCTCCTCCGCATGCGGGCAGGCCTAGAACTCCGCCTTTGAGGATGCGGGAAGAATATGATAGAGTTCCAGCCCCGGTCCGGTAGAGATTTTGGTATCCATGTTATGTTCCACATTTCTCATCGAACAATAGGGATTATGAATATCGTGGTCGCCCTTCGTCGCCTCCGCCGTCCCGCTATCCCTCAGATTATTCACCCCGTGGTGGCGCGGTGGAGCCTCCTGTTCCCCCTATGCGCTATAGGTCAGCATATGTACATCAATTTTTTAACATGGACTATGACTTATGGTTGAACTAGACGTCGATCGGAAAGTCCTCATCGTGCTTATGACCATCCTTATTCTAGTAATGGTGGGTACGGCAACGGCTACTCTGGCCCCCCTGCTGGTGGACCTCCTCCCCCTGGTCCCCCTCGCGGCGGACCCCCTCGAGACTATCTTCCTCCGCGCAGTGCCCGGGATTCAGCAGAACCCGGCGGTGTCTATAGGAGACATTGAATCAAAATAGTTTAAGGTGGAGCTGCGTGTCGGTCTGTCTCCTGCTATCTATATTCTCTCATTTTTTATGTGCACATTCTTGCCTTATCAACTACCTTTTCACTGCGATATACTAGGTACTTCTTGAATTAAATCCTCGGGTATCATTGAGAGATTCTTCCTTCTGCCATGGCGTAAAGTGTGTCCTTATCCCCAGAGTCATCGACAAGAGCGCGAAGCCTGCTATCTTCTATCTTCAGGAGTTCTTTCGGACTGTTGAATTCGACCTGGTGAGCAATTCTTGGTTAGTGATGGTTAAACTGAAATCCATTACGTACAATACGCCCAGCGTCCAATACCATCTTCAGACCTTAGGTTAATGTCATGTTATTGAAATGTAGACAAGACTCACGATTTTATCAGCATCCATGATGGTCTGCAATCGGTGTGCGACTGTAATGAGCGTCACATCCCCTCCTAACTCATGACGCAGAGATGACTGAATAACCGAATCGGTCTTATGATCTTTGGCGACGGATGTGATGAAGTGTACTGAATGATGCTACCAAACATACCTATGGCAGAAGTCGCTTTAAAAAAGAGTAGAATCAATACAGATGACTTTTCCAAAGTCTGGATAACCTAACCTTCATCCAAGATGAGAAGCTTGCTTCCTCGGACAATGGCCCTTGCTAGTGCGATGATCTGGCGTTGACCAACGGAGAAGTTGCCCCCGCCCCCAGAAATGGAACTGTCCAGGTTGATTCGATCTTCGTCCATCTTACTTTGCAAGGAATAAAGGCCGGCTGCACGAAGGGCGTCATTTAGTGTTGCGTCATCGTATTGTTCAAATGGATCTAAATTGTGTCTGAGGGTACCACTCAGTAGTTCGGGCTGTATGGATCGTAAGGGCGATATCGTCGTTGTTATAAAAAAAGAAAAGAAAATACTGACGATCTGCGGAATGATTGTTATGTTGGACCTCAAGCTGTCCAAATTTATAGAATGTGTGCTCAGTCCATCGTAGAACACGTTTCCTTCCGTGAAAATGCATCGCAGAAGCGAGAGGGTCAAGGAGCTCTGTCAGTGAAGATGTCATTTTATGTTCGAGCACGAGGAGCATTGAACATGATATGTTTACCTTCCCAGAGCCGGTCCGACCCACTTGCAAAGAGAATCAGCGACCATGTGAGAATGTGTTTGCAAGACTGCTTACCGACACCTATGCGCTCGCCTGACTTGACATGGAACGAGATATCCTGCAGAACCTTCGGGCCATCTACCGAATATTTTGCTGACAAGTTCTCAACGCGGATTTCCCCGCTTGCCGGCCAGTATGCTGGAGGTATGCCACGTTCTGTGGGTTTCGGTTCCTGCTCTATGCTTACATAACCTTGAATCCGCTCCAAGCTTCCATTGCTTTAAGATTCTCATACAATGCAGAGCAACAAGATATCTTACCTATTGCCTGATATGCAAATGAGGTGAGATCAAGCACACACTCGTATGGCTAATTACATACCCTGGACTTCGAAATCGTTCAAAATTCTTATCCACCACAAGATATGCGAACTAAATCCAACTGATGAAGGTCAGTTCTGATAAACTTCCCTTGTCACGTGGAGACAAACCTGCCATGTTAAGAGAAAACCCGATGCTCGCAGCAGAGTGGCCTTGGAAGTAAACAAGATAGGCTGCAAGTGAAGCAGCAAACATTCCACTAATAGCGTCAATTCGGACACAGATCCACCTGTTCAAGTTATAAAAAGTACGAGCAGCCCGGGTGTAGTGGTTGATGCGACGGAGTGATTCCTCTTTGAAGGTTGTCTGAACGCCATAGGCACGTATGGAGGCTAAAATATATTTGGTTGATTATCGGTCAAATGGATAGAGTGACTTACGTAGACCAGCAATCGCTGCTCCGAAGCTGTGCCCTTGTCAACAAATGCATCCCATACGAGTCGATTGGCAACTTACTGGCCAAGCACTGGAGCCTTTGCATTAGACATGTTACGCTTCACTGACAGTTGCGCAGCCATGTAAATTTGTCCACACCATCCTCCAACGATAGCAACGAAGACACCCGGCAAGAAAAATGCTGGGGAGTAAAACACCACTGCTCCAAATTTGACGAGCATTGCTAATGTCATTTCACCAAGCCACCAGAGTTCGGTGGGTATTGGACCATCCACTACACATGATTCGTCAAAACGAACATTCTAATTACATTTATAAACCGTACCAGCTCGCATATCTTGAGTGCATCTTGTAATGACACGTGACGTCGGCGTCACGTCAAGCCACCTGAAAGGATTCTACATTGACCACGATATTCACGAGACATTGGAGCGTTGAAGCACATGCCTCAGTGTCGTCCCTAATATGGATTGGATGAGTTGTTTGTGAACACTTCTTGACGCCCGCAAGGCCCCGAAGATATATACCACAAAGGAGCTGCAGTAAATGATGGCAGCAAACAGTACAAGAGATCCTGCAATGGTATCAGCTTATGCTATGGATAACACCGACCAGGGTTATCGGGGGCACGGACCATATATACCAAGATAGCTAGAACATTACTATCAATACGTGAGCTTGCATCATAGAATAAGTAAATACCGGAAAACTGCGACTTCTGAAGCATCGTGTTCATCGTACTGAGATGCCCAGTGACCCAAGTACCGCGTCTGGATGGCATTTGAGAGGTCGGTGAGGAGAAGTCCACATACAAAGATGGAAAAGAATATGAAAGGATGATTCCCACCCAGGCCAAGGAGGTAAAGTTTTACTACAGCCGATCAGCTTTCCGAACTCCCACATGACTGGCTGAACTTACGAGAAGGCCAGCTGATGTGACCTTGCTCTATTTCTTCTGTCACTATTAATTTGCCATCGGTTTGTTGTTCTTTAGCGAGGGCTGGTTGGTCTACTTCGTTGTCTGCCTTCTTTAGACCATGCTCTTCCTCTGAGATCTTCGTCCCTAGTAAGCTATCACTAAGTAGTGCATCAATTGTTAGCCCTTGGCTTGAGACTCTGCCATCGAACCCCATTGCAACTACGAAGGATGCAAGTGGACGAGCCATGGCAACATTATGCGTCTATTTAATGAAAAATTAGCAACAATAGGCGATCAATTTATGCAATACGTACGACGAGGAGAACGGTTCTTCCGTGGATTAGATCTCCAGAGAGGCACTTATCAATGATCCACTTCGCCGTATGGACACTGCCCAATGTTAATCAAAACACGACACTTCGAATGATAAGGTGCGTACTCACTCCAGTGCGGCAAGGACGTCGTCCAACAGAAGGATGCTAGCTTGGGAGTAGATTGCTCGAGCCAGAGTAACCCGGGCTTTTTGCCCACCGCTGAGGGTAAGACCTTTTTCACCTACTTCTGTCTGGTCACCCGCCTGAAATAATTCGAGATCCCGTTCGAGGCAACACTGGTGTATCACTTTCTTATAGCGAGCCTCGTCGAACTGAGCACCGAAGACAATGTTTTCCTGCCACAAACTGAGCCACAAAGGTTATCACCATGATCTAAAATGTTGTGCTTACCCTGATGGTTTCGTTTTGGACCCAAGACTCCTGTGCCGCATAAGCTACTCCTGACTCTCTAGGAAGATGATACCATGATTGAGGACCAGACGGTAAAAAGTGCATCTCGCCTTCCCGGGGCATAAATATTCTGCTAGAATATCTATGAAAATGTGACCTACCGAGTAATGCCATGAGGAGAGATGTTTTCCCTGATCCTGTTGGACCGATGATAAGGTTGATGCGACCACGTTCGAAGATCAACTCGTCCTCTATTCTAAGGACAAACTTACGCCTCGAAGGGGTAAGTGAACCGTCGGAGTCACTGGACCATGTAAAGTTGGCGGCGCGAAGTCCGATTTTTTCGTCATTGTCACCAGAAAGTAAAGTTATTGGTTCTTTCTCACAGGAGTCCAAGAGTTCGGTCTTGAAGGAAATTTTAATATCAATATCAGTTCAAACGCAAAGAACGCACGTTGTGGAGGAAGTCATTGACACGATCTAGGGAGACTTTGCCTGTAACAGCTTGGGTTACCGCATATAGAATCACATGAAGTTGGTCCCGAAGCATATCAAAGACAGTTATGGAACTGAAAACCTTGGAAGCACTAAGCTGTTGCTTCATGATGACAGTCTGTGGATGTATTAGAGAAGACGTCTACGAGAAAATCGATGTACACGGACGCTGGAAGTGAATAAGACTTTGAGCTTTAATTAGCGGAGTAATGAAAGCACTCACTATGTGGAGTAAGTGGCGACCATGGTGGCAACTGGGATCAAATAGCTAATGTTTTGCATGAGATGAGAACACAACATAATGACAGGATAAGCCTCACTTTAGAGTGCCACTAATCATATCAAGGAGTTGACGTCTCCAGATCCACTCTAGTTCAGCCTCTCGTTTTTCAGAAACTTTTTCACCCATCTTCTTCTCCCAACCAAATAACTTGATCATGCGCAATACATTCATAGCTAGAAACGCACATGAGGATCGCATAATCCGAACGATAAAATAACTTGCTTTCTGTAACGGTCTGAACTCGAGCATCAGTCTTCTTCAGCCTGATCACTTGGACATCTTGTATCAGCTTGGTGACGTATCCGGGAAGGGGGAACAACAAGACAATGACACCCAAACCAACAAACGCGCTAAAACGCGTCAAAACAATTAACCAACACTGATATGTAATGACAACCCACCTCCACCCTAGAACGGCATACAGGAAAACTATACATAGTGTAACCTGCAGCGGTATGTAGACCGCGGCCAACAGGAAGTCTCGAGCTTCTACGATATTCGCCAAATCAGTAGTAACAAGGTTGTTGATTTTCCCCACAAGGTTTTCTTCACTCGAATGGTTATCCTTGCCTGTATCCTTGTGTGGTTTGGTCACTTTGCCCTTCCCTTTGCTTAAGGCACTAGATACTTCACTAGAAGAACTAGCGCGCAAAGTCTCGTCCTGAAAATGGAGAGTATCACTTTCTGTCCCTGTTGATCGGTTGGTTAGGGTTGAGTCTTCGTCGGGAGATGGCGAGGACAAGTCCAAAGTTAGTTCCGTGCTAGGAGACGACGTAGTTGGAGAACCGCCAGCACTCACGCCAGGGGTGCCCGCCCCAGTTTCAGCTTTGAATCGAATGCGAAGCGAATGCTCGAAGATGAGCTGAGTGATGATACATTCTGTTCTCACTAGTGTCCGGGTCTGCATACCAGGATCAGACAATTGCCAATGTTGGAAGTATTTGGATATACCGCGATATAGATGTACCACTGCCACGTTATAGTACTTATCAGAGGACCTGCGAACAGCCAGATTATCCAGAACCAAGGGCGCATGATCGCGTCCTTGCCATTCGTTTCGAGATATCTACAGCCGAATCGCTGTCCTCAGCCCGTCGACGAAGGGTTACAGAAGGAACAAACCCAAGTAATTGCTTGATGCCCACTGGGCCGGCAAAGCTAACAACGACTTGTAAAATGACGGACAGCGTAAGGATTGTATATTCCTTGCGGAAAACACGCATGAGTCCGAAGAAGAGATGCCGCTTCATAATACCAGCATATGGGTCAAGGTGCTGCATGGCTGATATGAGAGGCATTTGCAGGGTCCGTGAGAAGTATACGTACAGGGAAACTCTTCTCTGTTAGATGTCGTGCATAATCATAATCCGCTAGTGGTGGTAGCTGGTCGTGTGCCAAATGGGGCACTCGATATGCCAGGAACACAATGGGATCTAAGAAGGAATATATGACTAATGAAAAGATGGATGCGGTTTGCTCTGCATTTGGAACTGGCATCGGATCCTAGATATTGGAGCTCTGAATGTCATAAAAGTAAATATGACAAGAATATTTACCTTAGGGTCTACAGGCTCGTACTGACGGGGGATGAATAGGGGTACACCAATGCTTGTCAAGGCAAGTACTGCCACCTTAGGCCACAAAAGCCATCCCTCTGAGAGGTCCCTAGGAGTACGCGTAAATGTGGCCAGAGGAAAGAGGTCTCGGTAGAAGTAGGTTCCAAATATTGTAATCAACAGGGTATTGAGGTGTCTTGAAGCGAAATTGCTCCATCGAGGCATGGCAGATACAGATATAAGAGCCAGCAGAGATGCATATAGCTAACATCAAAAGTTTAAATCCATCAGATACTTCCAAGGTGAACGGAACACACGTAGTTGATGCACATGGGTAATTCCAACCACCCCTTGACAGACAAATTATACCCTTGATACTCCTTGTGCTTATGACGCTCCCCCCAGATCCCCCCAGATCCCATGCCTTGCGAATCGACAGCATTATCAAATGAGAAGGAATAAATAGAGAGGCCGAAAAGGACCAAGCATCCAAGAAGCTGCGCAATTTTGTACACAAAGACAACTCTGCCACCATGACGGGCAATATGTGTGCTAAGATCCGCAGACAGATTGGCAGCGTGAACGTCAGGTGTGAGGTTTATTTGATTGTCTAGCTCCAAAGATGGAGGCCTTCGAAAAACGCGTGATTGCAAACGTTTGAGAACGTTGGAGTCAAGAATAAAATGCAGGCTCAAAATAATGGCTGATGTTGCAGCAACGTACCCTGGAAAAGCCAGGGTGTCAGAAGCAAATCTTGAACCAAAAGTAAGCACTTCATCAGCAAACGTGAAAGTATGAACTTACGCAGGCTCCAAAAACGTGGAGACGATAAAGTCCATAACTTCTAGGAAACTGCTTCTCGTTCTCTAGTGAGAATTCGGGGTATAGTAGTTACGAACAAGTATTGAACTTGAATTATTCGAGCGTCGATCAAAATTCATCATGTCAGAAGTTTCACTGCGTACGGTTGTGCCTCACGATCGGAATCACGTGAGCTTCCTGGGGTCCTTGCTAAATATGTTGGCACGCGGTGGTGCTCCGAGTCAGACACAGCTCAAACCCAGAAGTTACCGTCATGGACTCAGTCCCGTCGTCGTCAAGGCCATCCTTCTCCGACGCGCCCACACATGCGCAGGGTCCCATACCATTGTTCGATGTTCACCTCCGTCTTTTGGACTCCTACCTTAGCTTCTTCCAAGAACGGTACGTTATGTTCAACTTACTTTCTCGTCGCGTCCTTATTTGACCGATCGCACTTCTTAGGAAACGCATCGAGGAGATATAGTTAGTTCTGACGTGCTAGAGTGCTCTCGTAGAAAGACTCAATATATTCTAGTGTTGACTCTCTTGTCAAGTTACACCGGAAGACCAAATCTATCGACGTGTATCTAGATGATCGGGGGGACTTGAGTACCACCAGGAGTGTATGGAGTGAGGTCAGGGATAATGTGGATAGAGGTAAGTAGGATTTCTCCGTTATATTGATGCCGACTATATGAGAATCCTATAGAGGCTCAAACTAGGGAAGCCTTTTGTAATACGCTCACTACAGATGTAGTCAACCCACTAGTAACATTGAGGGTGCGCGTGGTAACCAGTTGTATACTCAGCTTTGGGTTTAAACGAGCTTGCAGGAAACCCAAGATCGCACTCGCAAACGGGTCAAGGAGGACCTGAAAGATTCAGGGATAGCATATACCGACTATGCGGAAAATATTCTTCCCAAGTTGAAATCAAAGTACACAAAGAAATTCTCAGAGGTCGAGGTGTGCAGACTATCATCCTCTACTTCTGCCGCTAAGAAACCGCGCAGGAGCAAAAAAAAGCTGCAGCAGTGATTACACCTACCTCTCCACTTCCGACACCATCTATAGGCTCGGATCCACAGCAGCACCAGCTTATTAACTCAAGATCCAACCCGTCCATGCCTTCGAGGCCAACGGTGACCGCTCCTCAACCGCTTCGAGCCCTTGATCGTCGACCCTCAGGAAGCGGCCTCACAGGACGCAATCGGTCGCCAACGTCATCAACTGCGTTCTCAGATTTCGCGCACCAGGGTAAAGTATTGATAGTCGTGATGCAATTCGCACTAATATTTCATCAAGGCAAAAAACAATTGAATCAACTGATTGGCTTTCTGGATAAGGGAGGTGCTGCAAATAGTCTTGGTGGTAATCGAGAAAGTCAAGCATTAAGGACCGTTCGCACAAAAAGGGAAGCAGATGAAGCTGGTATGTCCTTTCTTTATGAAATAGTGTAGTAGTGGTTCTCAACCTTGAGTATCAGATAAAGAATATCGGAAAGGCATCCACTGGTTGGAAACCTTGCGACTGCGACGTACGAAAATCCTGGAAGGTGGATACAAGGTGTGCATACTGTATGGATCGTCCCTGTGGTTTGGCTAACTTTAATCCTAGAGTCTAGAGATGTTTGTGGAGGAGTCGTCAACAACACTCAAGAAAGCCCTTGAGCGGTATACTGATAACATGACGTGCGTTATTCTGCCGGCAGGTCTCCAGAAACTCACTCATCTTATCTTTTTCCTATCTTTCCAGAGCTACCTCTACTACTCAAACCCAGCTATCTTCCCATGCACGAGCAGTCGTAGACGAAATATCCCCTGAAAAAGATGCAGCAAAGCTGAAAGCTTACATACCCCGCTCGCTAGCCTCTGCGATACCCGATCCTATTTTATACCAGCATGGTCAAGTCGGCTCTTGTAATGATTTGTTGTTTGGAATTAGTTTGGTCGATTATGCTACGGCCAAAGGTTTGCAAGATGGCGAAGTGCCAAAGATCATTCGTATATGTATCAGGGAGCTTGATCAGCGAGGTTTGGAGTCGGAAGGTATTTATCGGGTATGCTCCTTCTGGCCTGTTGGATGCCAGGCTCTTCAACTGAACTTCTCGTTGATTGCCAGGTATCTGGTCGTCAGGCCATTGTTCAAGCAGTAGGTATCATCTACCTGAGCAATAGTGATTCTCCCTCATGTCTTCGTTAGCTTCAGCATGATATTGAGAAGGACGAACGGAAATTCGAATTTAACTACAAGGACGATGTCTACGCTGTAGCATCACTCCTCAAAGTCTGTATTACATCTTACCACTGTCTTCCCCCCCTCATTTTTGCTCAGCTGTATCTGCGAGAATTACCTGAGCCAGTATTCAGATTTCCGCTACACGAACGAATTCAGCACACGGAAGACATAGGTACAATTTTACATGTAAAACCTTTGAAAAGTATATTAACCTACCCATAGCGGAACATAAGTTGAACAACTTCACTCTTCTCAGGTCCAAGATGCGACGGTTACCCCCAGTACATCAGGCGACCCTAAAAGCAATTTTGGAACATCTTTTCAGAGTAGTAACTTTGAGCGATAAGAACAAGATGGACGCGAAAAATGTCGCAATCGTATTTGGGAGCGTCATTTTTGGTGAAGATGAGATGCCAAAAGGTGGCGACTTACTGAGCGTCCAAAACTGGAAGGTGGGATTGTCCATTTGTGCTATATTGTTTTTCATGATCTTCCGGGTCTTGCTAGGATTCGCTCATGGAAGATTTAATTATGAATGCGCATACATTATATGACGAACACACCAATCACCCATCACCACCCCTTCCTCCAACCCCCGTTGGAGAGCCTGTTCCATATTTTGCATATGGGTCTAAGCGCACCAAGGTCGCCAGCATGCCACTTACATCTACAACATCAGGACCTTACTCGCAAGACTTTACACCCCGACTCCCTCCACGGCCAACAAGTAGTATTCACCCTTCCCTTCGTGCAGGTGCAGCATCACCAACACGAGGACGCGCGGATACGCCTCAACCTCCTCAGCGCCGTCGTGATAAATCTTCTCACGATGAATCTCCTCCGTCACCCTCTACTACATCAACTATTTATGAAAAGGATAACTCTTCTCGAGAACCGGCTGTCACCGAAATTTTTACAACATCCACCAACATATGTTCACAATCACCGCTTCGGCCTGGAGTTACCAAGATGACAGAGGCTTCACAACATGATGATGCTTCTGCTGTATGACTGTCTTCTGTGGGAATTATTGTGTGTTTGTTAGGTGTTTTGATATAGCGGATCCTACAGTTTCCTTCACTATTATTCGTGATGCATGATGCATGATGTATCATATACATATGGTACTTAATTCGACAACACTCTCCATGTACATCAACCTGAGTAGGTTAGTATCCTGAGGGAGCAACAAATCCGGATGTAGGTAGTTTCCAAGATATGCTATTAGTGTATAAATCTATGTAAATCTATGCATTTAGTAGTTCTGTACCTTCATGCTCAGGGGTCCTATTCTTGGCATAGTTCCAAAATAGTGAAATAGCCTCTTCTGAGTCCATCTCATCATCGGGGATTGCCTCCTGGATGGCATACAAATTATTCTGTGCTGCAGATGTCCAATATTTTTGCCATTCAAGGACACGAGCATTAGCCATCACCCTTGGAATTCAACCATGGATAACGTCTAGCCTGCTGAAAACATACTTGCTTACTTTGATGGTTGGAAATTCTGAATCTCAAGGTTTTCAAGACTAGTCGCTCTTGACAGTGCAACATACGCTATATGCAGGAGTTACCACAGGTATCTCCGGAAGAGGGAGCACCCACCTTGTCCTTTTTCAAAAATCTGGCCTAGATCCACTTTGACTCGAGGCAAAGTTTGACCTTGGGATTTATGTATTGACAAGGCCCACGCAAGAATCAATGGCACTTGAAGCCGATGAGCTTCAATGTTGCCCATGAACCCCTCAATAGAGAAAGCTACTGGGGCGCAAAGGAGTTCCCGTCCATTCGTGAAGCACACCAATGGCCATCGCTGTTTCGGAGAAAATTCATTGTGGTTCATAGGGCGCAAACTTAAGGCGGGGGGGGATTCCAAGTCCAAATGCTGAGTGATAGGAGCTTGGAGGGGCCCTTCACCTTGGAGCGGTATAGGCGTAGCAATTGCAATGTCACGATCCAAGGCTTCGCGATGTGTCAGAAACTCTATTACCTTTCCAACACTGCCATTAACCAGGATGCCTTGTTCGATATTCTTTGAACAAAATTAGCATGGACAGAGTCTTGCATCAGAAGAAACAGACCTACCTGAATAAGCATCACTTGCGCATCAATCTCAAGACGGTATTATTATGAATACCATCCATGTTAGGAGGAGAAAAGTAAGTCCTACCTTTAATGTAATTTCTGATACTGCAGTCATGCGATCAAGAAGCTGATTGGCATTATCTCTGGTAATCGGCTTGTGTTGGACATCGTAGCCTGCACTATCCACAGAATGGTAAGTGTACTCGGTGCCTGTAAGAGCATTTAAACGACGGTTGTTACAACTCTCAACCTCCCTCTTAAGAGGATATCTGGCAGGTAGTGATGTCAGGATTATGGAAAAACTGAGATAAGGATCTTTACAATTCGCTGGGTTGTATCCCATCTGCATAATATAGTGGTCGCGATAACTGTTTCAATTGGGTTACATGTGTCGATGTGAGGGCACCAGTTCGCATTGATGCAAGGAGGTCCACAAAGGCTACAGGAACATCTCAACATCCACACAAAAGGTAAAAATCAAGGGTAGTACTGTTGTCCTTTTGGCGAAAGACTTCAGTCAAGAATATAGGCCTCGAGATGCATGTTGACCAAGACTGAGCATCAAATGCGAAAGTTGCAGGCATCTTGTGGTTATAGGTTTGCTCAGGAACTGGCGGCAGTTGGAAGAAATCGCCACATATAACGAGCTGGAGTGCAGTAGGCATCAAACTTTGGTGGGACAGATCGTACTCTTACCTGGATACCCCCGAAGGGTCTCGGGCAATCACGCACAAATCGAGCAATATATTCCTGGTGGAAGAATCAAAGCCGTGATGGTAATGCCTACCTCTCACAACTCACTAGCTTATCGAATAAGATCCCATCCAGCATAGAAACTAGGGTCCAATAATCAACATCTAGTCATCTTGAAATCATGGGCAAGACAGCACAGACCCTCGTCTATGACAAGGACTTTTGTAAATGTCCATCGTTCGAACAGTTTCTTGGAATACTTGATTTTACTAGCAAGTTTCTCTTGAGGTTGATTCCCTAGACCTATCCCAGCAAACGAGTGGATTGTGGAACCACCAATATTGAGGCCGGCAATACCAGTTGGTGCCGTTACAGCCACCAGTCTTCCCGTGGCTCTAAGCTGCTTGATGATTTCTCGGAGTAAGACTGATTTTCCGGTCCCTTTCCATTTTCAGATATGTATTTAATTGTTTCAAAGCGGCTGAACATACCGGCAGGACCTGTGAAGAAAACATTACGACCAGTATGTACAAGTTTAAGGACCTTTGTTTGTTCTGATGAGAGGCGAATGACTTCAGGATCGGGCGGGCGGGAGTTAGCTTCTTGTGGTATCGATTGTTCGCTAGGTAAGGGACCGCTGGTAGCCTTTGTGGGCATTATCATCTCGGGGCACTGTACACCAACATTGACGTGATCTCTAACACAAGATCTCCGGTCGAGCCAATATTTAGAATTTGGATAACGTGATAGGTTCAACGGACTTGAAGGGCTGGTCGCTGGCAAGTGATCGTGATGTGCCATCCTTCTACCTCGCTCTAAATGGGTCACTAGATTTTCATTTGACATTGAAGCGCCTTATAACGTGGTAGAAGGCTCAGTGGAGGATGCTAGAGAGTTAGGACGACGCCGTGCGCACCTTGATGTCGATACTGAAGGACGCCTGACGTGTCCAACCACTCTCTGGCATCACAGTAGGTTAGAAAACTTTTAGCGCTGGCGCCGCTGAAATTATGAGTCTAGATTACGACTGTTTATCAGATAATATTGAATCGCCATCGATAAGAGATGCCTTACCGCTTTCTGATACTGGCGGCGAATTTAGTGGTGACCATATAAGGCAGGAGTTATTCAAACCTACTTCATCTAGAGAACAATAGATATTCGGCCCACCTCTACCGTTCAAAACTGCGTAGTACTTGTCTGTCCTTTCCTTTGGCATGAGCCAGTTGTAATAGAAGTGAAGACAGTACCAGTCACAAGAATTTCCACTTCGACTTGTGGTTCAACGAATCCTTCTCCACGTCACGGTCACGTCGACGCGCCACCACGTGATTGTGACGTTGCAAACAAGAGCGAATGGCAGTTGGCCCGCCGAGACTCGGTCAGACACTGGCAACCTGGCAGGCTGTTTCAATGCCGAAATCAAAAAAGACTAAATATTATGCAGTCAGCGTTGGTCGTGGGGGACCAATGATTTACAGTACTTGGGATGAAGTACGTTTCCTTTCGGAAATCATCCACGTAAAGGCTCATCATACTTATACGTATATCAGTGCCGGGATCAAGTTAGTACTGAGTCCAAGCGACACACCTTTCTTACGTTTGATATCTTGTGTTCAAGGTGTCCAGATTTCCTGGCGCTGTTCACAAAAGCTTCGATTCTCATAAAGAGGCGGCAGACTGGCTGGCTCGTAGGTCCCCTATCCGATCTTGGCATATAACTGTGTTGAAGAGCATGCCAGACTCTGTCTCGTTAAACTCTCGCAGAGTAATACCAGATCTCCAAAAGTCGAACCCAAAGTCAAAAGATGTAGACTGCGTGACATACTCGACGAACAACTCGACCTCTGGCCCGAATCAGCCAAAAGATAACTTTGCAGAAAATGATGAGTTTATTCCCCTGGTTCCTCCATCTGAGGTGTCGCTTTCTCAGGAACAGAACGTGGTGCTGAATCTAGTAAAAGAGGGCCGCAGTG
The DNA here is from genome assembly GCA_003314665.1 of Tricholoma sp. MG77. Classification (NCBI taxonomy): domain Eukaryota; kingdom Fungi; phylum Basidiomycota; class Agaricomycetes; order Agaricales; family Tricholomataceae; genus Tricholoma; species Tricholoma sp. MG77. The sequence continues at coordinate 99,361 of QMFE01004988.1, forward strand.
TGTTTTTCACCGGATCAGCAGGTCAGTTGCATTATTATTGAAGAGGTCCTAATCAGAATTCCAATTTTGAACAGGTACCGGGAAGTCGGTTTTGTTGCGAGAAATAATTCGTCTACGTGGAGGTGGTCCGTCTGCTACTCTTGGCATAACAGCATCTACGGGCATAGCTTCCGTTAATATCGGGGGAGCTACGCTTCATTCCTGGGCTGGAATTGGCCTTGGACAGGAACCTGTGAAAAATTACGTTGGTAAATTCTTTGGCCAAAAAAAATTCAAAAATGTCCTAGACCGTTGGCAACAAGTCAAAACCCTTATTGTCGATGAAGGTGTGTTAATCAGGTGCACCAAGCACTTTTGTACTCAAAAGTGAATTAAGTCTCCATGATTGATGGTGATCTTTTCGACAAGCTTGTACGTCTGTGATCCGATCCTTGACAGAGATTGTTTCTGATCGCCTCGTGTACAGGAATCAATGGCTCAACAGCTAAGGCATGACACGCGACCCTTCGGGGGCATACAGGTTTATCCTTTCGATAAAGTAAACTTCTTTATTTACTCATCGTTCTAGATTGTGCTGTCAGGTGATTTTTGCCAACTTCCCCCAGTCCCTGGACGTGATGTTACAGGAAAACAAATTGTGCCTAAATTTGCATTCGATGCGGAGAGCTGGGATGCATGTGTAGGCCCACCTGTAACGTTAACCCGAGTGTTCCGTCAGAAAGACCAAGGTCGCACATTATTTGTCGTTGTGCCTCCCCCTTCTGATACGGTTAATTGCAGCTTTTGTTAACATGCTAAACGCCATGCGCTTTGGTAGACTGGATACCAAGACCACAGAGGCTTTCAAAGCATTATCTCGGAAGGTAACATACTCAGATGGCATCGAGCCAACAGAGCTGTATGTATGAATTTTTTCTTATACATAATCACCTTATAGTATTCCAGCTTCTCTACGCGCCAGGAGGTTGATAATGCCAACTCTAGTAGGCTAAAGCAACTTAAGACAGACCCTCGTGTCTATAATGCGTTGGAATCTCCTGGCATCGATTCCAAAGGGGAACGCGTAGCCAGAGAACAAATGGAACGCCTGCTTGAACGCCTTGTGGTGCCAAAGTCTATCCAATTGAAGGTGTGATCTGTGCGCAATTTGAAACTTCCTTTTTTAATGTTTTGTTTTGACTTGGCATTACAAGGTGGGTGCACAAGTGATGTTAGTCAAGGTAACTACGCAGTTGACCAAGACGTTTGTGGCACCGATGTTTTCTATCCGATTAGAATTTAATCCCGGGAGAGCTCGTCAATGGTTCCGTTGGTCAAATTGTGAAGTTCAGTACGTCAGTGCAGGCCGCCAAAGAACATACCGAAGTAGCCAAGCCTGAAGGGACCAGGGGGGCAATATCTACGCCGCCTAGTGACACGATCTGGCCTGTAGTTCGGTTCATAAGTGGGAGGGAGATGATGTGCGTTCCGCAGGAGTTTACTGTCAACAACGCTGATGGCGGTATGGAAGCGTGTCGCCAACAAGTATGTCCTCTGCCACGTTACCGTGTACCAAGCTAACTGTCAATAGCTACCCCTTATCTTGGCTTGGGCTCTTAGCGTACATAAATCTCAGGGTCAGACCCTCGAGCGTGTCAAGGTCGACCTTAAGCGAACCTTCGAGAAAGGTCAAGGTGAAGTGTTTGCTGCTTGCGTTCATTATCTAGATATGAATGATTTGCGGCAGCTTATGTTGCATTGTCGCGTGCAACGAGCATGGAACAATTGCAAGTCCTTAACTTTAATCCAGCAAAGTACGTCACATTCATGCATCGCGTTCAGTTCTTTGTTAACGTAGCATTGTTATTGCAGAGTAGTTGCTCACCCCCGCGTTCTTGCTTGGCACGACTGTGTCCCAGAGGGCATTGGCGAAGACATGACTGCTGGCGATGATGACGAAATGGATAATAACGATGCCATGGCGGCTTACTACATGACATGAACACCGCGAGAAACTTACTATGATCACTCTGCATCATTGAATTAGGACCCGAATGTACTTACATTATTAGAGTATGATGAAGATAATTGTTAGATTTAATTTAGACAACTCATACAACTTCAACGAAATTCGCGGGAAAGTTGCCTCTCCTGAAACCGATCCTGCCCGCCCACCTACCATGCATCAATTGGGTAAATAATCATACAAGCATAAAAACCGTACACACCAATCATCGGTGCTATCGCTCTTCTCTGTGACTATGATGACATCACCCTTCGAGAACGATAGATCACCAGACTGCAAGGGAACCCATCAATCACAACCTAGTCATAATCAATCTAAATTTACCTCAACAGCTGCAAAATCGTAGAGCGCAATTGCACGCGCAATGCCATCACGAGGTAAAGCAGTGTTGACCAATTCAGGTTTTGGGGCTGTAGCAGGAATGCTATCATCCTCCAAAGACAGGGAGTTGAGGTTATTATTGATGTCATAAGTAGATGGCCGTGGCAAAGAATAAGACGGCACAAAGTCATTGTACTTTGACGATGCCGCCCAGGCATGAGGAGTGCTTATTGACTTGACATGTGATGGCCTCCTCAGCTTATTTGAGGGTAAAGAAGACTGTGGAGGATCAAAAGGGTTTGCGTCATCCTGGGTGTCATCCAATTCATTTGAATGACGAGCAGGACTGTGTGGCATGCGTCGCGGCTCAGGTGTATAGTCCGATTCGAACGTAGTTTCAAATTGTGGGATGTTTCGCTGATCCCAGGTCCTGCTTCGCGTATGGGTCTGGGGTATGTCGTCTGAGATGAACGATTCCGAATCCCATGACGCGGGAGGGAAAGCAATTCTGTCATTCCTCTTCGTCCTGGATGATCTGGAACCTTCTGCTCCGGGACTAGCCACTCCTCCAAAAGCATAGGTTCCATGGGAAATGCCATCCTCAATCCATGCATGGTTGTCGGGCATGCCCGTACATGATTCAAGTGTGCGAATTAGCGGTATTGCCCACGAAGGAGGCTCCACGACACCGCCGAGGAGAAGTTTGGCGGTGACAGGAGACTTGTAGGCCTGGACGTTTGCATCTTGTCGTTCAACGATAACGGAACCTTCAACGGAAATACCTCCAAAGAGGCCTCGAGTTTTCGAATAACTATACCTATAGCCAATGTTAAATCATCATCTGGTAACACTGACGACTAGCGTACATTGCCGCCACTTTACCGCTAGTGCTCAATGACCCACTAGCCTCACCGTTCCGACCGAGAGGGCCGAGAGCAATACTCATGTTGCCACCGAGTGTAAGGGAACCAGCAGACATGAACGACCTCTTAAGATATCATTGGATGAGTAACCTGCAAAAAAAGTCTGTAGGCGACGTACAACAGCCTGTAAGAGGGAAAACAATCAGTCAAATCCGATAACGTACAAAATATACTACCGACAGCGCGAGTGTTCAGCACCACCAGAAAATCTGTCATCTCAGCTCCAGCTTGGCCGCCGACGCCTAAGCCTGCAGTACCTATTGCGCTCGGTGCGGACCATGCTGAAAGAAGTCAGGGTGTATTTGGACCAATATTGGCTTTGAGCTTACATCCGTCATCCAGTTTGGCAATGACGACACCGCTTCCAGCCCTTGCAGAGAACAGAAAACCGGCTTTGAAGATGGTAAATATAGCAAATCCTTTGGCATTCTGCAGTACTGATCTAGGGATAACACCATCAAGGCCATTGTTCCCGCTGTCGACGAACGATTTAACTATTAGGCTGATGATTGAGAAGGTTGTAGTAGGTACAAGCGATGGGTGACTTACATATTTTTGCAGCTTTGGTGCACTCCCTTGCCAGGGGCTGTGGAAGGGGACTGTTAAGCTTCATGGTATGTGGGAGAAATTAAGTAGTCCAAGTGCTGCGGGTTGTGGTATTATTTATATTGTATTGAGCTGACATACTATGCGATCTATATCTCACTAGTACGTAATGGAGTCCGCACTGGACCAGTTTCGCTGTCACATAAAAACATGTCGGCGCTGACTCCAACTCACTATCGTAGTCACCACGTTGTATGTAAATAATATGGGCGGTGATATTTGATCCTCCTCGCTGATTTCTTTTTGCGTTCTTTTTAGTTTCTTTCGCCCACAGCTCGACCATGGCGAGTCCTGAACAGCTCTTTCGTCTAATTTCTCTCTTCCTTTTCTTTCTTTGGACATTGGTGCAAGCTTCAAACACACCTTTTCTTACGCAGGTAATGTGCCTTTCTTTCCAGGAGAACCATACACTCAACGAATCTGTATAGTCTTTCTTTTTCGACTATAATCTGGTCTCACAACCAGTCCCTATACCCGTTACCAGTGCGTTTTGGCTCGTCCCACCTTTGTTGTATACTCATGATCATACAGCCCAGTGCCAATCCATTCATATCACATGGTCGCGGGGTATCGCAACAGGGTATGAAGTCTTCTTATTCTTGTGATGTGTCGTCTCTCATGTAATTCGTTCAGACCTAACCCTACGGCACCTTATTTTCTCCAAGTCTACACATCGTATGTCTCCATTTATCAGCTGGCCTTGATCCACGTATGTTTTCAGGTCTTTTATTTTTCCTTTCATAATTGAAGCAGGATCAGCATTGAGCTTCGTACGTCCGACTTGAACACGCCTTTTCGCTCATGATATTTAAGATTAACCAGGACTGGGTTGTTCCCTTTGCACCGGGCACTTTGGTACGTACCTAACAGCTTCTTCCGATGTCATTTTTTCTCAAAGCCCACGTAGTATCAAATATGCATGGTTAGACATAGGTCTGTTCCATCAATACACAGCAATCGCTAAGCTTTCTGCCCAGTTCGATAAGAACGGAAACACAGGCGGATGCCAAGCAACCTATACGGTCATCCCGTCCACGTCGAACCAGACCTCATGTACAAATGTTACATTTCCGCTCGCCCCTCTTGACATTGATGCCGTGGTCGCAAACGGGCCGCTGTCACAATATGGTTGGGTTGATCAGGTATTCCCATTTTCATTTCTCTCGAATCACCATTCATTGATTGCTTGCTTTACAGTGCACCGATATCTCTCTCACTCCGAAAAACGGAACGCCTCCGTATATTTTCACCGTAAGCGATGTTTCTTCAGCCGATTAACTCGGGTTTACAGTCATCATAGGTAGCGCCCACACTTCATCCTCCTTATAACATCACTAGTAATGATATGAGCAGTATGAATTGGACGGTTAGCTTATCATGGGCAGCTCCGTTTTTCATATCCGTAGTTGATGCTGCAGGCAACTCTTGGGCCAATGGACCCCTGCACAGTGGAGAAAATGGCCCTACTACATGTCTCTCAGACCATAGTAACTCATCAAATAATCCGCCCATTCGTATTACGGTGGGCGCGGCAGTTGGCGGACTTGCAGTTGGGGCCTTGGTGGGAATTGCATCTGCTTACATCTTCATGAACCGTCGACAACGGACGGAACGGAAACATTTGGTGGATATCGTGTCAGGGTCCCCCACTGCAGCCTATTTTGATCGGCCAACATCAGGATCAGCGTCGCAATATAGGCCTGTCCCGTCCACATCATTTTCGGGACAAGACACCTCGATTGGGATTAGCTATCCTTCGTCCAACAACACGATGCACAATCGGTTGACTCATCCGCCATCACATTATCAAGTAGAGCCGTATGTCGTGCCGTTTGAGGATGACACCCTGCAACCCGTCCGCAGGCCAAGCTCAAGTACAGTAACACCTGCACCCCCCACAGAACCTCCTCCCGCACCTTCTTCAAGTCATGTCTATGTTGTGCACCATGACGGGGGGAGGCCCCCTGTTACCGTTTACCACCAGGATGGAACTGAAGTCCTCGAGCTGCCACCAAGATATATGGGTTCAGACCAGACGGAAAGCAGCACCACAGAAAGCCGAGGTAAGCGAACCAAGGGTGGAGGCCGTTGATGCAAAGATTCGATTGCAGGATATCGATTACCTGTATATGTTGGCTTCCTACATACTTATCATATATATACTGACGCTAGTATAGAATATTCCTTGGGCTTGTGTTTTCCACTACTGAGAAGCAGAAAATCAATTGTCTATCAGGTAGTCGCATAATGTACACCGATCGGACATGGCGTCCAGCCGCTGCTTTCATCAAGTAGTCGCCACCCTGGGATCGTACCTTCAGATTTGGGTGTTTGCGGAGATGGAAAGGGAGTCTCTTCAATATCAGAAATATTGTTCACAGATGTTAGTGATGTCAATCGTTGATCCATTATACTGAGATCTTCTGAGCTCCATTTCTGTTGGAACGGTTGGGTGTTAAGCGTTGTAATGTATGGAATGACTTGTACTTACACTTGTAGTGGCATCCTTCGAGAATTGAAGAAGCGCAGAAAGCGCCACCTCCAGATGACGATTGTCGGCACAGACTCTTTCGAGCAGGGCTGTGGCTCTGAAATCAGGAATGAGATCACCGACCAAGGACGAGATAATAAAGAAGCATACGCTTTCATACTGTGAGGTGACTCGATGATAGTGCGGCCTAAGACCTGCATTAGGTTCGTCGTGACTTCTTTCCTTAGATCAAAGTCAGATCGTGTGTTGTCCCTTTCCCACATCTCGATGGACCACATTGCCCACCGAGCGAGACACATGTCATATGAATGATCTGTTTGACCTTTTACTAAGCTGTTCTCTTCCACCAGGGCTGACACGATATGGTCACATAAGACAATCAAGAAGTCTGGGTGGAGTGAATGTAGATGCTGCAACAAGGAACTCCACAAAAGCACTGAAAAATCTGGTGGAGAGAATGATTCTGCGGTGAAATATCTTTTCCTGTGCCAAACTTGTTATCTAGATATTATGCATGCAAGTGGCCACTCACTTTTTTGAAAGAGGAACCAGTGCACCTTTTTCCAGTAGAGCGTCACCAAGTTGTTCCAGTGCCCACCTTTCCTTGACATCCACTTCCCCGGAATCCAAAACGGCGCCTTTCGTGCTGGGTTCCCAACCAAGATTTCCCGCCGCAATGTTCGCGGCTACCTTTGCTTCGGCTATCCATCGCTCAACATCCTTGAGGGAGGAAGCTATAGCAATTTTGTATTGAGACCGCAGAGAAGCATCCCGGGTGGTTATCTTTAAAAGGCTTTTGTAGTGTTTAAGGATAGGCGTCAATGGTCGCAACGGAGGTGCTTGAAGGGCAGTAGACGGTGAGGGATTTATGGTTGGAAGCAAATAGTTGTGGAGAAGCCACTTCATTGACTAAGGATTCGAAATCAATGGTAAGCAACGCCAGTACGAATCTAGAGGCGTACCTCTTGCGCTGCCTCACGGAGTAGCTCAAGGCTGGGTAAATCCTCATGGGTAGCAGCATGTCTCAGTTCAACTAACCAAGAGGGCAAGCCAAGCTGGTTAGCTATCGAGGCGATGGATCGCGCATATGCCCCAAACTGCAGTGGATCGACAAGACCGTTGACCAGCCGAACGATCGCCGACGAATAGCTCTGTCGGAGAGATAGATGTGTCGCATACACTTGTGGTGAGTGGTCTTGAGCGATCACTGCCAAAAGAGACAGCGTAGACTCGAGTGCATGGGGCAAAGGTGTTACAACTCTCCAGGCGGACAACTAAATCAATCATCTAAGTTTTATGAAACGGCTGAAAGATGTATAGCCCACCCTGTTAATAGCGAGTACCTCTGATTCCCAATCGCTTTCGTCGGCGTAAATCCAGGAGCATACTTGTTCGAGCTCTGCCAGGGAGTACCAGGGTACACGACGTGGAAGTCGCATAAGAGTCTGAGTAAAACTAAACTTTATCTTATCTACTACGTTTTCGGAACTCGATCATTGATCCGATCGTGTATTGATCATGATCGATGTTCAGTTTTCCAAGCCTTTCACGTAAACGCTGGTGCCCTGTGCGGACATTCTACACATTCTCTCAGAGATACGACCCGTTATATGTCAAAAATGCCAACTTTGGACGTTCGTGGCCAGATTGCTGCTGCCCAAATTGCATTTTATGTTCCTATGACCGCCTTTACGATCGCCTTGATTCACCGTTATGCATTCAGACGTGATGCTGGATGGTTATTCCTCTGTATATTTTCCTTGGGTGAGTAAAATGATGGATAAGGAAGTAATTGGATTCTAACCCCCCACACAGTCCGTATTGCAGGTGGTGCTTTGCTCGTCGCTGCTGAGCTTGTTGTACCTTCCAAAGTCGACCTATTCATAGCTGCATACATCTTGCAACCGGCCGGTCTTGGCATACTTATGCTTGCTACTGTCGGATTCATGGGATTGGCGTATGTGACTTTCCGTGTTGTCACTAGTCCTTCATTGTCTGATCACTTGTTAACAGCGGCCAGAGCAGCTACAGTGAAAATACACGGGTGTCCACGTTTTTTAGAGTATTCGGACTCCTTGCGCTAATAGGAATTGTTCTAACTATTCCTGGCGGACTGTTGGGCACCCATGTTAGCCCTAAGCAAGGTCATACTGGCTTGACCTTGCGACGTGTGAGTGCTGGCATATTCGCTGGACTCTATGTCGTTCTTTTCTTCGCGCATCTCGGATGCTGGACATACCGCTTTCAAATGAGGACCTACCGTTTTAAGGTTGGATTTTATTCCTACATCCTGATTCTGTCTTCATATCCATGTCCTCGACAGCTTCTTGTTGGACTTACCCTGGCGCTCCCATTCTTGGGTGTTCGTACTGCATACGCCATACTTGCTGCGTGGTCCTCGTCAGATATCTTCGGCCTACAACCTTCTCCCAACCCTGTACTTGCAAAATTCAATCCCATTACCTCAGGCTGGGTTCCGTTCCTCGTCATGTCCCTCATCATGGAATATGTTACTGCCATTCTTTACTTGCTCTTCAGCACTGTGCTTGCACGAAGACATGGCTAGTACACTATATCAAATTGTACATTTGCCGTGCATCTGTGCCATGAACTGTAACCAAGTACTTTGCGATTCTGGGAATGTACATACATGTAGGAGATTTTGGAATTACAATGAATAACGATTATAGTCTATTTAGACCTAGGAGGATATAAAAATACATCACTTGAACACCTCAGATTCCAAGTTCAGTGGTTGCATGTTTGATACAGTTGTGTGAGAGGCGAGAATTATGAGATTACGCTTGACTGCGAGAGAAATCACGGAGTTCATGGGTATTCGTATCTGCCGTGCATGGAATCAGCTAGGCCATATGGTCACAAAAGGTACCTCGGGAAGATTGACCAACCTGCCACACCCGTTATCATGCCATTTGTGAAGTAGAGTGTGTCCATGACCTGCCCATCGGTAGAACGTTCGAGAGGAACTGTAGCGTAGTTGACCTTCAATAGATGGCTCATATTCAAAATAAGACGACAGCCCTGTAGATAGGAATGCAAGCAAGATCACCATCCAGAGGACACCTAGATGGCGAACTAACATACAGCAAACCCTGGCACAGCGATGGCCCACCTTCATCCAATTACTGAATAATGAAGATGTAGTTGGAAAATGCATTCAACTTACGAATATACAACAGAGGACGTGGCTCCTGGTAAGAATGCTGTGCAAAACGTGTTTAACGTGAGTATGGCTGTGATACCAGGTGTCAGCTAATAAATAGTAGAAGGTCCAAACGCAAACGCAAACACGTGCCGAAAGGTAATACAAACGCCCATATACCATCCTTCAAGAAGCGTGCTAGAATGCTTTCTCGGCCCCATCCTTCCCTCACGGCGCGGTAGAATTTTATCATGGTCAGGACAAAAAGGAAAGATTCAAATATGATAGGGGGGATGCTGGCGGATAGTTAAAAACCGGCATTATAAATCAATTATAAGTAAGAACAAAACGCACAAAAACCCTGCCGCGAGACTAGGGAAGCCTGTGACGACACAGTGCACACCATATTTCATACCGGGCATCGCGAAGCCGAATAACACTGTCATAGTTATCTGTTCCGCCAAAAAAAAAACACGCAGCATATGCTTCATATAGGATTGTTCGTAATAGAGAGCCTGTACTAACTCCGGAATGCGCAACGTCAGCTAGGCTACTACTCCCTTGATATAACGACGGCGTACCTCTCAGCATTAAAATTATTTGAACAGCCATCATAAGGATCTGAGCAGCGGCGCCTTGAAACGCTGCGAGCATCTGACAAGTACGTAAATTGTCGGGAGCGCCAGCAGTAAGCCTGAGTGTAATTCCGGTAGCAATCCTGCGCCCAGTTCAACACTAACAGATATGCCATCATCGCCACTTCACGTACACTTGTGAGCTGAGGGATACTACTCGCATGAACAGATAAAGCAGTTTCAAATTGGATCGTTTTTTCCTGTTCCAATGCAATCATAACGCAGTGAGAGATTGCAGTACGCAACGCGAAAATAACTGCTTACATCCATATTTGTTTTACCTGTTTTCAGGATGTTCTCATGAGTTTGACATGCGAAATGCACAGAATTTTATCTTCCTTACCTCCCCCTCTATGCTAGATATCATATCGTGAATAGTAAATGTTAATGCACCTACTATCATATGGGAGGCATAGCATGTCAATGTCAGTTGTCACAAGAACCCCGGCGGCCCTCGAGAAATTGAAATCAACTTACTACTGCTATAACTGCACACCTCTAACCCGCGAAGATTTGCCACCAGTTCTTCGAAAGGGACATTGGAATCCATTCTCAGCAAAGCCACTGAACGCGGTATGACTTGTGTTGACTTCAGACTCGCACGCGTCGAGCGCTGCCACTTAAGGCTTGAGCTTGCTGGGGATCCAATTCCTAGCCCGGGCCTAGTATTAGTACCAGTAGATGCTTAAAGGTCATCTGAGTAATTGATAGACCCGTTAAGGTAGCGAAGTTCCAGGGATCTGGAAATCACATTTAGACAGTGACATTCCTGCTGCCATGCGAAACCCATGCACTCAGGCTCCCAAGTCTGAACATGCCCTAAGTTAGTAACTTCTTAGATCTAAGCAATTGAGCCTTGCCTAGACCATTTATAGAATGTGTCTACGAATCATACGCGTGTTTTCAACGAGAAGACAGATCTAGAAAGCTCTATACATATTCGAAATGGTGTGTTGGAACGCCATAGTCAAGCATCTTCCATGTCATTGCCATGCAATGAATGTTTGGAAGACGCTCCGGCTTAATTGTGCTCCATGTTTCATCTTCCCACCCAATCTTCATACCCCTTGTCCATGCAATTTCGACGTGGAGTTGCTTCGTCCAAAATAAACGAGAGCCGTGGTGTGGTTAAAGTTGAGAAACAAGAACCTTAACTTCAAGTTATAAACAAAACCGTGACCGTGACGTGCCAACGCAATCATGATGAATGTCACCTAAATATAGATTTACAGCCGACTGTGTCATGTGACAGATCGCATCACTCAGGTTAGTCACTGCCAGCCACAACGTCTGCATCAAGTCGTGCACATGCTGGTATCTTCCTTGAGATGGTATCGATACAGCCTCTATGCTAGGGGACGTCAAGTTATGTGAAAAGCATTCTAATTTGGGGCGGAACTTGTATTTCCTGCGTGGGCCCTGGCAGCGTAACCTTCCTTGCTAGTTACTTACCTAGCTGGTAGCCCATTTATCAATGGTACTTAGCAGAATATGTCTTATTTAATTGCTAAACCAGTACGCTGGAGCCAGAAATTTACGTTTACGTCTGAGGTACTATGTACACGCACATTGCTAGTAGTAAGAGTTGAGATCGTTATGAGATAAACAATATAGGATTCTCAGTTACTAAAAATAGCACTTTTTGCAGCCTATCTGAATTCTAACGTCTACAAACAGTCAGAAATGCTCCCAACACCACGTTTACCAGGTATTACAAGGTCTTGATAGCATCATATTCGCAAGCGAACTGCCACAGGTTATTAGTTATTGTCCAACAACTGAGTAGGATAATCATCACCCCTCAACCTTCCACACCCAGAACGGCCCTGTGACATGTAAAGCTAGTACCATCAAACAGAAAACGATTAATATTACCAGCATGATCCCCTAAGCATTTCTCGTATGAGTACGGTTGAAATCATGAGGTATGCCCCACGCAGGGCTGTCGGCCAGACGCCTATTAAGTATGCCGAATGTACTAGCAATGTTACCAACCTGAGCTCTGTCCGAACTGCCATCCAGCATGGGACAAACACAATTGAGATGACTACTTACATACCTCCATTGCACACTAGAAGAATACACCGAGGCCTGAATAGCTCGGTTCTTCAATGATGGTAAGTGTCTGATTAAAGGAGACAGTGCTCGCCCCGAACAACTCCGTCATGATTCATCCTAACCACTCCATCCATAACAGCCTCTTGTCCAGTGACACCCATAGATGAACCGGCAAAGTACAATGAGGGATACCGTGAATCGGAAGCGACAGTTATAGGCACTTGAAGAAAGTGAAGCGGCTCTTTTTGGGATGAGATGAAATTTCATTTCGACCAAGCACGGAATCGCATATCTTCAAAAAACAGTGTCTCGTGGACCAGCGGGAGGTTCAAAATACTGCATTATCTGATGTTAACATTGTATGACACGAAAACCGGTAAAGATTACATTGAAGGACATAATTTTATGTCAGAAGCACAATGAAATGATGAACCGAAGAGATCACTGGGTGGCAGAAGAGAAATTCAGCGAGAAAGCTACTACGTTTGTTAAGGACAGCAGACCGATAATCCATAAAACAGACTTATCTTCGTCATATTCCTGACAGGTGGATGAATTCAATTCGGT
>QMFE01004996.1:1073-11883 GCA_003314665.1 Tricholoma sp. MG77
TCCCGTTCTGCCAGCCCCTTGGTATATATGAAATGTAATAATTAGTGATGTTCCAGCCTGGCTTGGCCCAAAAGCCATGGCTTTGGCTTGGCCTGAGCCAGCTTTGGCTTTCTTGAGAGCTGGGCTGAGCCAAAGCCGCCACTCATGGCTTGGCCCAAGCAGCGGCTTTTGGCACACATTCTCATCAAATTCTTGCATCAGGTAGTGGGAGTGGCAGAGGGCATGGTGGGTGGTGAAGGAAGTGTAGCATGGCAGAAACTGACAAAGCACATTGTTTAGCACCTTCTGAACGAGTCCTGCATCAATAACATGCAGCAACCTCGAGGCAGAAGGATGATCCGAATAATGGGGGGAGAGGGGCATGAGAATGAATAAGATAAACAATGTTTTAAGTTTTAATATACATCAGTGAGTAGAAACGTGAGAAGAAACCCATAACTCGAGATGTGAAAGAACGGCATGTTGCAGGCATCTTGTCTCACTTGGCCATTCAAATGACATGTGAGTAGATTGGAATTGAGTATAAGATGTTAAGAAACGAAGCAGAACTCACAGAGTTCTACAGTTCTACCACACCCAGGTTGTAGCTACTACATAGTGAAAACATCGAAATGTGAATGAACAGCAGGCCATGGGCCTCTTGCCTTACTAAGCCTTTTAAGCGACATATAAATAAATTAGAATCAAGTATAAGATGATAAGAAACGAAGCAGAACTCACTGAGTTCTGCCATACCCAGGGTGTGGCCACAACATAGTAAAAAACTCAAAATGTGAAAGAATGGCACACCATTGGTCTCTTGTCTCACTAGGCCCTTTGCATGACATGTAAATAGATTAGAATAAAGTATAAGATGATAAAAAACAAAGCAGAACTCACTGAGTTCTGCCACACCCACAGAGATCATTGTACTGACATGTTGTTGACAGCTGTTTATTAATGCCATGTTGCTCATGTCAATGTACATATTTATATCATGAGCTATATGATGTACTTAATTACAAAACAGAATGGGTTCACACAAGGTTTGAAAAGTAGTAATTTTATATTTCAATGATAAAATTATGTTATGTCCCATGCAACCATGCTCCATAACCCCTACCTGACTCCAAATAATCATGTTAACATCATTCTGTAGGTGCTATGCCTTTGCACATCCATGTGCGCTCTCGCTCTCGTTCATCGTGCTTGTGCCACTCCCTCGCTCTCGCACCTTCGCGCTCATCTCAGTCATCAATACTACCTCGTCTCCATGCCATCGCAAGCCCATGTGGTATTACCCCCTCACCAAACGATCTGTGCATCCCAATACGTTTCTGCATTTGTCCTCTTACTTGTTCAGTACCATCTCACTCACGCTTTATTATCTGCCATCCTATTTGCTCATCGCAATTCTTTATTTAAGTACGGTTATCTGAGCTATGCCGCTCTGTGCATGGAGTGCCGCTCTTCCTACATAGCTTAAATACAACGTAGCTTAGTTCCTTGTAACTTACTTGTTAATCGAAAATCGAACCGACTTCAAACACTTTCTTCCTGTTCTCATTAAGTCCACCTCTTGCTGCAACCCGTGTGCGCTTCACTTGCACATAAGCACGCTCACGTCGCGCTCGTCTATGCTCCTCCGCTCTACTCACACGCTGCTCTCGCGTGTGTGCGCACGACCGCCACAGTTCTCGCTCCGAAGTTATGGTCCACTCAGATACCGAACAAGAGGCACAACCCTATTGGGAAAGTGGTTGAAGCAAAGACTGTGTGTTTAGCATAGCTCTGCATCTGCCCAACATCAGCTAAGTCCTCAGTGCATGTTCCCGTGCTGTTTCCCAGTACTGCTGAGCTGTATCCAATCCTTCCTATGACCCTGTCCTTCATGCACGTTCGCGGTTCATAACAAATTAGTACGACTAAAGCCACGGCCTGAGCCAGCGGCTTTGGCTTTCAGCTACTCTGAGCCAGGCCAAAGCCATTGCTGGGCTGTCACCAATGGCCCAGCCCAAACAGGCTCAGCTCAGCCCAGCTCACGGCTTTGAGCCGGGCCGGGCACATCACTAGTAATAATGTAGGTACATTATAAGTACACCTATAGACATTTTGGCTTGTCTATGTGCACCTCAGGAAAGGACTTGTTCATGCTTGTCACAAAGATGGGTCCCAGGGGTAAGGAGGCTTTTTGTAGGCCTCTGCACCATTCAAAACCATTTTGTGTATCTAGCCTTGCTACCCATGCTGAGCTCTGCTCAAAACCCCCTCTTCTCATGCCATCTCGGTCAGGTGCTAGAGTCTAGCCAATGCCTGATCACAGACAGTTTTGGCACAATTAGGGGTTCCTTGTGTTGCCTTTCAACTCTCATATTGTCTACAAGCAACACAGGTGAGCATCTTGTGCTCCTCACAGGATTTCACACTGTTCAGTAAAAAACAATGATATACCTGTGCCATCCGAGGGATGAAATTCCACGATATATCTGTCAGTAGCAGACTGGGCCCATGGCAGGAGGGGCTTGTGTGGGCTCATGACACCACCTGTCCATGTTGGCCCATTGTAGGTAGTAGCAAGGCATGGCACTCACTCATGGTAGGTTGCAGCGCGGTGCCGGCTCATATTAGACACCGGCACTGGCTCATATTAGACACCGGCACTGGCTCATATTAGACACCGGCACTGGCTCATATTAGACACCAGTGCTGGCTCGTATTAGACACTGGCATTGGCTCATATTATATGCCTGCGCTGGCTCATATTAGACACTGGCCCCCAGGATAGATGTGTAATGTCGGCCTGGTTTGACTGATTTCTAAAATGAATTGCCAGTGGACAACCTGACTTCACTTTAGAGTAGGTAGATACATGGGGCCCATGTGCATCAGATGGAAAGACCATATGGGCCCACACCCATGATGTCTCAGAGGCATCAGCCCATATGGACATAGCGTTGGGTGGGCCCATACAATTAATGTGCATCGGAGGGAATTATCATATGGGCCCACTCCCATGATTTCTCAGGGGTATTGGCCCATACAGACATACTGTGAGATGGCATGCTGCTTCTCAGCGGTGACAATTTAATGATCTCATCACTGATTGATTACTTAGCCAAATATATTCCTTCATTTTATTTATCTACCAGCATCCATGGAAAACATGTTATCCAACTATACACACCCTGATGATGCACCTCGGCGTCCATACAAACCCACACCTGTCACTGCAGACGAATTTGTGGCTGCTTTGAATCAGATTGAGAGTGAGCATGAGAAGAATGCCGATTTCCTCAAGAATCCATGCCCTGCGATTGAACCTAAAGAGTTCCACAAGTGAGCAAGCAGTGCTCTAAAGGTAGCTCAAGATCTAAGCATTCAGGAGAGTAAGGGCTTGCCATCAGCACAGACAGATCTGGCACATGGGCAGGAAGTTATCTTGTATGGAACATCATGTCTCCGTGCCATGGTCACAGCATGGATCCATGCAGTGTAAGAGGATAAGATATATGATCAGTCACGTAGTTGGTGGATGAGCTCGCTAATGTCTGAGGTGGTGAGCCATCTTCCTGATTGCCATTTATCTCGTCATCAACACTAGCTTAGTTGGGACTATTTGTTGCCATTGGTGTTTATGCTTCTATGGGC
Source organism: Tricholoma sp. MG77 (assembly GCA_003314665.1). Classification (NCBI taxonomy): domain Eukaryota; kingdom Fungi; phylum Basidiomycota; class Agaricomycetes; order Agaricales; family Tricholomataceae; genus Tricholoma; species Tricholoma sp. MG77. Next base: position 4,701 of record QMFE01004996.1, read on the forward strand.
ACCAGTGGACCGTACCTTCACCCCCTCATACTGGAGACATTCAATATGTTGCAACAGCAGGATTTCTGGTGCGCAACAAGCAACAATATTAAAGGCATACAATTTGCAGAAATAGAATACATTGCTGGCATACAGAGATACATGGAGGTTGATGCCGATGACCCCATCTGTATTGTTGATGGTGTTACGAACCGAGAATGTGCTGGGGAGGGACAGACAGACACGCAAGGTGATGCGAGCTGGAAACGGATTGCAACGAATGTAACGCTTGCTGTGTGAGCGGGTAACAAGTGCGAACGGTTGCAGAAGGTGTAGCAGTAGTGCGAGGACATGAACGGAGTTGCACGCGAGATCGAGCACAGAGCGCTGATGCACAGAGAGCGAAGCACGAGGCATGAAGCGGATGCGGAGGTGCTCGCAGACGATGCTGTAGTGAATGTAAGCCTACTCGTCCGAGAGGGGAACATACACAGCTTCGAAGAACTGGCATACATATGGGCTATTGGCTTCAACCATGCAGAGCAGGCCGGTTGCGCCCTGACCTAGCGACGGGCCCGTATTTCGGAATTAAGAGGAGAGGATGACTAAGAGTAAGAGAGCGGACGAGACTGAGTTCAACGACAGATGTATTGCGGAGGTTACGCGCGGGAACACGCGTGGACAGTGCAGGTAACGGACAAGTACAAAAGTACAAGTGGTACGAGGAAAATATCAAATCAAAGTTGATAATAAAGCTAAAGAATAAGAGTGGGAGCTACAGCTATTTAACGAGTGCGAGAGCGCAAGGAAGCGCGGCACTCCGCGATTATGTAAGGCGGGTACGGCATAACATAATTGAAATAGTAGTAAATGAATTTCAAATGAATGAATGAAATGAACTAAGAATATGGACTTGAAATAAGGATTGCAAATTCGGTTGCACACGGCATGACCCAGGATAAGTGCTATGCGCGAGGCAAGAGCGCAGCGGAGCGGATCAGATGATGCTAGAGTCGCGTGGTGCGCGCGCGGAAATAGCTTGCACAAGAATAAATATGGGTTGCGATGCGAAACGAGTTTATTGCACGAAAATGGAAGCATGAGGTGCGGGGAGCTCAGGGGACATGCGGAAGCGGAAGCGCGGCGCGCGACACGTGCGCGGGGTGCGCATGATGACGCTTGACTGCGCGGCGGTGCGCGGGAGCGCGGAGATCGCGGACGGATGAACTTTGACCACGGCGATAATGCAGGAGTGCTCACACGAGCATAGCAGCGTGTAGAGAGCAAAGTGCTAGCTGGAACGACTTGTAAGTTGGCAAGAGGGTTCTAGGGGGTGTAGGGAACAGTCACAGGTGTGACAGATGTCACGGGGAGCATAGGAAAATGCGTGACAATGAGGGGGGTAGTTACGATCATAACAGACGGCTATCTCAAAGCCTGGTGGCATGATTATAATAAGCCAGAAATTCCCATTGATCCACAAGATTACCTGGAGGTCCATCACACACAGGTGAGTAACATATTTCTTGTCTTTTACTTGGTTTCATAGGTTTGGCTAGATTAAATTCACTTGGCAAGATATCTGGCTGGTCCCATACGCTGCTGGTGACATGGCAGAAATTCAGTTAATGATGAAGACATTTGACGACCTGCAGTCAACATGGAACAGAGTAACTGAGATGGTCCGAGAACATGATGTTCAACTGAAGAAAGATAGGTAATTGTTGGCTTACTGGGAGGATATCCGTAATCAAATGTGGGCACATGAATCTAAATAGTATTGTATCTATGAACACAAGGGTTTCCACTCCAGGTGTGTAAGTCCAGCACCACAGACCCACGACATTATGACAAGTTCACTCACCCACACCGCTGACACACCTCCCTGCTTCTGGCACAGCCACACATCACTGGCACATTGCTGCTGACAACCCTCTTTGAATTAAATATATTTCATGTCTATACTTAAGTGACGGCCTACACAAGATTCCTACAAGGCCATGGACAAGCTCATCAGGTGAGCCCATATCATTCATGCCTACTAAGATGGGCCCAGACAATGGTTCCATCCCTCACGGGTGGGCCCATACCCTTTATCGGCCACCATGATTGGCCCACCTGAACATTGTGCGATTGACTGAATTGTTTCCATGGGCTTATAACTGGCACATATTCTTTGGTGGAATGTTCAAACTCTTACTCTTGGCACCAAAGAATTGGATAGCAGAGTAAATATCAGGTATAGCATTCCTGGCAGACATTGCAAATAATGCATCACTGGCCACCTTTGTATCCTGTGCCGGACTTCAAGACATGGAATGACCCAATATCATATAACACCTGAAATGCATCTGCACTGTCAGGTATGCTCTGCCAGCTAACTTTGTATCCTCTATCATTTCTTCAACATTATTAAATGACTCTATCATATGGTGCCTGAAATGCATCTGCACTGCCAGCTATGCTCCACCGGCTAACTTTGTATCCTCTATCATTTCTTCAACATTATTGAATGACTCTATCATACAGTGCCTGAAATGCATCTGCACTGCCAGCTATGCTCTGCCAGCTAACTTTGTATCCTCTATCATTTCTTCAACATTATTGAATGGCTCTATCATATGGTGCCTGAAATGCATCTGCACTGTCAACGATGCTCTGCTGGCTACCTTTGCATCTACCTGTCTCAGAAAGACTTCATTGAATGACCTGGCTTACTAAGGGACAGAACCATTGTCTGGTGGGCATAGATGACATAGGCCCACCTGATCAACTGATCCATGGGTCCTTGTAGGAAACCCCACTTAAATTTAGATGTGAAATATATTTAGTTCCAAGAGGAGCTGCAGTACATCATTGTTCTGCATTTGGAGCAGTAGTGTGGCACTGGTGGGATGGTGGTATATTGCCAGCAGTGGCTGTGTTGGCAGTGGTGACAGTCAATCATGTGTGTGGCTGGTGTGGCTGTGTCAGGTGGGGTAGCCAACGGAGCATGGTTGACAGGTCAGATGCATGATAGGTGCCATATGATATTGGGTCATTTGATGTCTTAAAGCCTGGTACAGGTACAAAGGTATTATTTACAATGTCTGCCTGGAAGCAGTTGAGAGCATATATGCACTACAGGTGTAAGTCCAGCACCACAGACCCATGACATTATGACAAGTTCACTCACCCACACCGCTGACACACCTCCCTGCTTCTGGCACAGCCACACATCACTGGCACATTGCCGCTGACAACCCTCTTTGAATTAAATATATTTCATGTCCATACTTAAGTGACAGCCTACACAAGATTCCTACAAGGCCATGGAAAAGTTCATCGGGTGAGCCCATATCATTCATGCCTATTGAGATGGGCCCAGACAATGGTTCTGTCCCTCACAAATCAATCAGGTGGGCCCATACCCTTTATCGGCCACCATGATTGGCCCACCCAAACATTGTGCAATTGACTGAATTGTTTCCATGGGCTTATAACTGGCGCACATTCTTTGGTGGAACATTCCAACTCTTACTTTTGGCACCAGCAGAATTACATACAAGGGGATAGCAGACTAAGTATCAGGTATATGTTCATAGATATGATACTATTTAGATTCTGCTACAAGGATGCTATGAGGTTAACAAGGTTACAGGAGATAAATAGAGTACATGGATCAAAGGTACCACCAATGTTAGTCACCTAACCCAAGCAAGAATTATAAAGTAAATATGCATGGAAAAGCTGGTAGGCATGGCACCATGGCTGGCTGTGTTGAAGCCGGTGGCTGTGTCGGCACTGGGAGTATGTCAGCAGGTGAGTGAACTGATGTCATAAGTCTGTGGGACCAGACATATACATAGAGGGAATATAACCGAGCCCAGGTCTGCATGGGCCCATCCAAACAATTTGCAAGGGAATGGGCCCATACAGGTGTTTCTTTAGATGATATCATCATGTCAGCCCACAAGGGCAGCAAAGAGATTGAATGGGCCCACATGACTAAAGAATAGCATGGATTATGTGTGGTAGTACACAGCCCAGTAAAAAACTATCCACCCTAGGCAATTCCCCAAACATTCTCTACACACAGAGCAAGCAGCCATCTGTCTCCAATTCGCCACCTGATGTTTAGCGTTGTAAGGGGACAACCCCCAGGTATATATAGTTCCCTATCCATTGTTTATATTTCCTTTTCATTCCTTTCTATCCTACCTTATTCCCCTTATTTGGTATTGTTTACATACAGCCCTATTATGGGCAACTGGTAGTAGTAGATACTCTTTAATCCAACATCTAAGAATCCCCCCAGTATAACTTGCTTATAGCATTGACTTCTGTCATTACATAGTCTTTATAGACTCCCTGTGCCCTTGTGGCCCCTGATACCTGTGTGCCCCCTGTGTCTCCTCTTCTTCTGGGTCTTGCCCTTACAAGCGTAGGCCACAGCCCCTGGCGACATGGCACTCTCCAAGCGCTGAATCCAGGCCTCAGCTCTATGTAGGAAATAATGTGGAATCCATGCCATTTCATGGCTTGTAAAAGATAACTCCTCCGACCATCTGTCATGCCTGGCATTTGCCCTAAGCCAGTGGACCCCATTGCTTCTTGACTTGTTACCACCACAACCTACCATGGGAACTTTCTTCAGAATGTTGGACTCGTCCTCCAGCACTTCCATCCCTTGCGTGATCTTCGATCAGGATGCACTATAGTGCTCACTTAGATGGTGGACTAGACATACCCAGCCACCATCCAGCCTGCCTCATCCGATCTCATTGGATCGAACCGTCTTCCCTGGGGGGGACATTGCTGCTTGCCTCTCAATTTCCTTGGTTCTCGATGATCCTAGGCTTTGGAGTAGGACACCATCCGTTCTTGGGCAGGTGGGCTTGACAGTGAAACAACACTGCCAGCTTTGGCTGGGGGTCCTGCACTGGGGTTTGGGGAGAACATCCTGGGGGAGCCTGGCAACAATGGGGAGGTGGGCAGCCCTTGGGCTGCTCATACCCTTTCTATTCTGTTCACTGGGCATCCAGGTGCTCAGTACAGACTGTCTACAAGGGGGGGAGTGCTCTGCTCCCACCCTGGGTGCTCAGGGGGACAAACTAGCATCCAACTCCGTTCCTCCCACCCCTACTCCGTTGAGCCTGGGGTTGGGGTTCTACATACTCCTAGTGGTGGGCGGCACTGGTATCACCGCTCACCACCCTCAAGCTATCATTGGGGACCCTGCAGGTGCGCCAGGGACTGTTGGCAGGGCTGCACTTTGTGTATCTCTCACACTAAGCATCTTGACACATTCTGTCATTATAACTAGCTAATTATGTCCTATTTTGATGACAATTTCTTTGTCAACAACCTTCCTTCCTTCAGGGGCGACTCTCAGTCTGACTCTCTTGACTTCTCCCCAGATTCTGACTCTGACGACCTCGCAACGGAGGTGATGGGGCTCTCCCATCATTTAGCTGAGCGTCAGTGCCAGCACATTCAACATGTGGTGGAGACTGGGGCACAGTCTCTCCATGGTCTATCTGTGGCAGACAGCACGTTGCAGTCACCTACAGGGCCCCCTGCCCCCGCTGATGTGAGCAGGTGGATGGTGCCTCCTGTCTTCAACCCAGAATCCCCTGGCAGGGTCACTGCTGAGGTTTCTGCAGTTAAACACATGCTCAACACTGCCACCTTCTGGCTGGCCAGTGTTGACGTATCATCTAGCCCTGCTGATGCACAGCAGGACCTCTTCAGGGTGGCGGAGACATGTCTCGCAGCCTCCCTTCGTCTCCCTGCAGCACAAGTACTCTGGGAGGGCCCCATGGTCCATAACAAGTTGGTACATCCACTCTCACAATCTAGGTCTGGTGGTGTACCCCAAACAGCACCTCCTGACTCCTCTCAGTGCCACCGCCGTAAAAGGTGGTGCTGCCATAACTAGCATGCACTTGCTCCCAGCCACACACACCTCCATGGTCAGGCTAAGCTGTGCAATGGGCACACTGGCCGATACCCTGGGATCTGTGTGGGTGCGCAGCCACTCACCTTCCCCCCTCATACTACCCTGTAATATGCAGGGATGCTGTTTCTTGGGCACACTTCTTAGCGGTGTCTGCTTCTTATGGTCAAGCTAAGTTGTGCACTGGGCACACCGGCTGTTAATTGAGGTGTGGTGCTTGACGTCACTACTTCCTTCGCATCTCCCACTACAGGGGGGTGCTAAATCTCAGGGTATGGGCACATAGGTGACCCCACCTGCTAACCTTCTGGGCTGGGCTTAGGCCTTCATCCAGTCAGGTTGTCTGTCCTCCTGGTGCACTGCATCTGGGTGGGCATCCAGGGTCTGAATGGGGGCTCTGGACCTAGGCATGCATGTGCTACTGGTTTTCCTCCAGCCTTCAGGTTGGGGGTTTACAGTGGTTTAACATCAACCAGCCCCGCTTTGGTGGTGAGCTCTGGGGGACCGTGATGCACATGTGGGCCTACTGTATGGTTCTTGTGGCTGCAGGGCAGCCTGTTTTCCTTCTCACCTTGGCAGGTGTTACTGGGGCGACAATTTCCCCTTCAACTTGTTAAATATCTATTGGTGGATGCATGGGCAGTAGAAGGTCATAGTACAACTAGACACTGTTTGTAATTCTGTCTGCGGACTGCTTCCATGCACTGCATTATAAATTGATGATCCAGTGGACCCTGTAGATTAAATGACAATGAAGTTGCGTTGTGGAAAGAATTAAAGTGGACTTACATTCCTTCAACATGTCACTTGCCTCAACATCAGCCTGTAGATTCATGGTCCAAAACCAGGCCAATGGTTCATCCTGTTGCCAGCTTCCAGCCTCCGTACTGCTGGTACCTGTGATGCCTCTGACAGCTGCAGTTGAAATCTTCAATTGATCTTGGTGTAATACCTGATATTTAGTTTGCATCTCTGCCAAGCAGCCTAAGGATACCATGGCAGCCCTTGCAGTGTTGTATACCTGATGATGGGCTTGGACTCGGCGGCTGTCACATTGACAGTTTTCTTCGTTGTGAGATCTTTCCTTCACTCTTGTGTCAATAAACTCACCTTCTCACTTCACAGGATTCAACCACACTGTTAGCTCTGCTACTTTGCTTGGTTAAATCCTCACAGTGAGCAATTTGATCCTCGGATCGATCCTTTGTTTACAGGGCCTTCAGTGTATTTGGACCATTACAAATGAACCAACTAATGGTGGCTTTA
>QMFE01005012.1:0-10679 GCA_003314665.1 Tricholoma sp. MG77
GGTTCATTTTGTATTATATTTGTAATTGTACCCCCTTGCATTTGTGAAGGGGGTCAATTCAATAATCTGAAAGCACCACTACCTCTATGTCTGTAAGCATTCTAAATTGTATTATATGTGATGGGTCATATGATTTTACCAACACAAACATACTCACTGTATTCACCCAGACTGCCTCATCCAATTATTGCCCCACTTTCAGGAATTAAGGCCTGACTATGTGTGTATTGACAAAGCTTGTGCAGTTTTGCATACTGCCATTACAAATGGGAGTTGGGAAAGGGTGTGGAAAGACACAACTTAGTTTATTGTCAAGGGGTACTCAACAATCGGAAGGAAGAACGTATCCTCTAATCGACATAAAATCAGCTGGGGATTCGAAAAATGCAACCCCCATGTTGATCCGGGCAATGGTTGTTGAGATACAGCAAATTTGATGAAAAATATTTGAATAAAATTTGATTTTTTCGGAAAAAATTTCCCGTCAAGGCTAATCATTCTGAGCATCTTTCAAAAAAGTTTGTTGAGCTGGGGACCCCCCCCCTCTAATTTCCTTTTTGGGAAGTGGGTGAATGAGTGGCAGGAAATTCTTTGGAGGTGGATTTTTTGATCTCCCAGCCATTTTTACACCAATTAGAACATATGTTCTCTTTTTCAATTTTTGAGTACCCCTTGTTTATTGTTGACAGCTATCATTATGTTGATCATTGCACTGATGATTACCTTTGTTGAAAGTGGTGTAATCCTGCTCCATTGAATGGACATGCACCAAATTTGGTGATATCTGATACTGATAGCCAAGGTTGTGTTATTTATAAAAGAGCATTCAATATTCGAGTTAGTATTCCTTAGCCTTGCTTAACAACTCATATGTTCATTGACTTGCTTTTTATAGGCATGCAAACAATTAAATGCTTGGCTTGGTGGATTTGAAACTATTAAAAGAATGACACCTAACAACTTTAACTGGTTTTTGCATACAATGCTGTTTTATCACACCCAATGTGTGATTAAGAAACAGATGAAAGCCAATCATAGAAGTGAAGAAGAAGATGGAGAAAGTAGTGATGAAGCATAATTTCCTATTATGTTCTTTTCAGAAAGTGTTCTGAGTTGTTCTTTTATTTCTGATTGCTGTTATTTGTGTATTTGTATCCACTGTATTTAAAGTTGTAGTAGTCAGTTTCTGTCCCTTTAATTAATATGTTGCCATTGTGCTCCAGAAATTTAATCATTATGCCACTTTTGTCTATTCTGTCTGCTTCTGGTTCTCCCTCAACTTACTCTAATATGATGACAGATGTCTTGCATAAATCTGCCTAATTTACCTTCTTCAAGTCATTTTGAGATTTAGCTTAAAACCTGGTCAGAATGGTATGTATTCCATATATGCTAGGTCACATGACTATACAGATCATCTATTCTTTCTGCTCTTGATTCTCCCTCAACTTACTCTAATATGATGATAGAATGACTTGTATAAATCTACCTAATTTATCTTGTTTAGATCATTTTGAAACCCAGCTTACAAACCTAGCCAGAATGGTATATGACATGATGGGTACCCCATATATGGTAGGTCACATGACTATGCCAAGGTCATTTTCAAACTCAGCTCCAAAAACCAGTCAGAATGGTATATAACATCACTATATTCCATATATGGTAGGTCACATGACCACACAAATGTCATTTTCATACTCAGCTCAAAAACCCGGTCAGAATGGTATATAACACCACTATATTCCATATATAGTAGGTCACATGCAGGGGAGATTTTCAAACTCAGCTCAAAAATCCGGTCAGAATGGTATATAACATCACTATGTTCCATAATGATAGGGTCAGATGACTAAGCAAACAACATTTTCAAACTCGGCTAAAAAAAAGCGGTCAGAACAATGTATAACATCACCTCATTCCTGGTGTGGGAATGAATCAGGAATGGCGTGGGAATGGACATGGAATGGACCAGGACAAATCAGGACTATACCAGGACTCCTGGGAATGGGTAGGAATGGAAGGAATGGACTAGGAATCCACCAGGACTTTAGGAATGAACCAGGAATCCACCAGGAATGGTGGGGGAGTGTAAAGTTCAGCTAGAATGGGCAACCAGGGCCCATAACCTGTTGAGAATGTGATAATAGGGTGGATACAGCTGATTGCCAAGCATAGATGAAATAATACAAATAGCTTAGCAGTGATATGCACAGCATGAGCATGGGCACACAGGAGAAGTTATATTTTTAAGTTTGACCTCAGAATTTATACTAGTACAAAATATCTAAGCTGGACCATTACCTCAACAGAGTGCTTTAGTGCTATTGATTCTATTCACACGAAGAATGAACCTTACATTATAAAAAGGAATGGCATAAGTGCCAGGGACTAGGAAATCAATGTTGTGAGTCAGAGGATGCACCTTCAGTGTATCACCACTATGATTTCGATCTCCACCTAAAGATTCTGACAGTTAGCATTATAAGGCAATGCTCTTGTATCCTATGAGGCATGCATGGTAAAATGAGAGTAAATAGTATATGCAGTAAGTGTGTGTGGTAAGAGACTTAAGGTGAGGCTGGGCCCCAACAAAGTCAGCACACAGAAGGAGAAAGGGAAGCCAAACTTTAAGTCTCTGTACACCAGGCTCCATGGACTACCAATGTTGGGTATGTAGACCAATGCTGCCCACTTGTAATGGTCAGTTACTAGCTTAGGAACTTAAGACTTACTTTGCACCCAACAGAGCAGAATCCAGTATATTTGGCAGCTATGTCTAGTACATTGTAAGTCAAAAGGTATTGGCCAAACATGTGTAAATACGGCAGGTATATGCAAATGGATCACGCCTGTTACATACCCCCGTTTGAGATTCCCTATAGGAATCTTTTTTAAAAAAAAAAGGAAGATATGTACAAGGCACCAATGCCTTAACCTCACCTCAGCCCATGTACCTCAGGAGGCATGTCCATGACAATCGCTCCCCCTAATGCCTGACACAGAAACATTGTTTAGGACCACAGGCATCACTCCATAAACCTTGATTGGTGCAGGTGATCGATTTCAAGTGGTGGCGGTCGTGAGTTGTCAAGGTCAGGAAATGTATCAGTCGGCCTCAAATAGGCATTAGGCGGCAATTGGATGGTGGATATTGGGGAGGGTCAACACTGTACTCTGACCAGCTCCAGGTCAACAAAACTAGGTATCTTGTTAAGTTCAATATCTTCCATGGTTGGTGACGATGGTTGACAGCGATGGGATGATAAGAGACACAAGGTCATGATTGCGACAAGGGCAAAAATGCAGTAAATAACTGCGAGCAGGGTATATCCTGAGAATCCAGGAATCTTAGTATCATTGGGTAGAACATAAGAGGATGAGGGCAATGGCAGCGTAAATGTAGAGGACATAATAGTGAAACAACTCAAACAAAATAGAGGAAAATCAAGACTCAGCTCTGATATATATACAAACATGATCGGACTTTGAAATTAGCCGAAGTCAGTCAGTGACGTGTCTGATGGTCATTCCCATAATACCCTTATTTGAGATTACCCACAGGGAATTTCATGATACGAGCTGGGAGTGCCAGCATCAGCAGGGGGGGTCGCCGACTTGCAATATCACTTGGATCGGAGCGTGAAGAATGGCCAGTGTCGGCATATTCTTGAACGATGGTGTTTCTTCTGATACGAAGTCCTCAACCATGTTAGCCTCAGGCATCAATCCATTTTCCAGTAACTTGGTTCGCATTTCCTCAGGTAATCCTTGGAGGAATGTGTCCATAATGTCGTAGGCATCAGGGTATACAGACATGTTCTGAGCATGGTCGATTAGTGTGTCATAGAATCCTTGGATCACCAGCTGGCTTGAATATTCTGCTGTAGTGTACGTGTCACGAGCATCTTGCATGGTAGTTGGATGGATGAAGCGATCATATAGTCCAATGATGACGTCCTCAAAAGTCCAGGATAATTGGGTACAGTTTACGTGTACGACATGTTGAGAATACCACTTTTTGGCTTCGCCAGATAGGAATTCGGGGACACAAAGCACATGTTCCTGATCGCGATCCTTTCCCCCATATTGGATGGCTTCCAGCATTATGACCAGGTTGACCAGCCAGTCTTCTAGGTCAGGGAACCTAGGTGATCCATTGTACCATCCTACAGAACTTGAACTGGCCTTGTGAATTTTCATACCATCAGGGATCCTGATTCGTATAATCAGATGTTCACGGCACAACTGACATAATCAGCAGTGCATTTGAGAGTGATGACGATTAGCCATTGCTCGTACACCAGGTGTGCATAACCTGGCTCAACCTGCTGGTGGCATTGAATAACCGCATTGAGGAGGCTGTCGGCTGTTACCAGCACCTGGGCCACCTCCCGGGTCAAATCCTCCTCCACCATTCGGGGGACCACCATCACCACCACCACCACCTCCAGCTGCACCATAGGGGGCACAGCTATGGCCTGGGGCAGGTAGCATCTGGGAGTAGTCCTGACATTGGTGTCCATCATTGTTTCGTATGTATCGAGGGTCCGTTATGTCAATAGGCTGGTGTCCGATGAATAAAATTCCTTGATCATCATACATTGATGATCCGGATCGTGCAAGGTCACTGTTCCGAAATGATTGATATACAATTTGATCCTGGCGACTGCTCACCATAGGTATAGGCACGTCCTGGCATACTCAGGGCATTGGCATCGAGCTGTCCAACAATCCTCGAGGAACATGGCTTCCAGATTTGGCATGTTCAGGTCGGTCTTCCTGCTGGAGTTCAGCACGAGTCAGGGAATTATTGAACCCAACATGATCAGCTCGATCCGTTAATGCACGATGACAACCGGGTCCTTCTCCAAGTTCATCTTGATGTTGAGGAGCATTGACATGGGTTGACATGGCCTCAAACAATGGCTCCATGATCGGGTCATCGTCCTGTGCACATTGAGAGCAAGACAGTTGGGTTCTCGCAGGCTCAGGCCTGAGCGTTGGAGGGGCATCGTCCATCGTCAGTTTTGTGAGCCTGTTGATGTCAATCATTGAGGGCATCGATGCTTGGGAATCCGATTTTTTCGCAGTGACACACTTGTCAATTAGTGACTTGAAAATGTTGAGATAGACTGTAGCATAGTTTGTTGAGTTTGAATTAACCTGGTGCAGGAGGCCCAAGACCTCCAAGGCTTGGGCACGAGCGACTCTTTGAACCTTCAACTGGAAGTTGAGGTTCTTGAATGGGCAGGCGTCCCAAATCACATCCTCGGCACAGTTCAGGGCATCCCTTGGGTCCTCCAAGAGATCGGCCTTGTCTCCTGACGAGTCGTCCTCGCTGGCATTGTGATCAACAGCTCCAGCTGTTTGTCCTGATTGTTCAGGGATGTGAGGCAAGCCAGGTGTCAATGCTAGACATCGTTGATTGATGAGCAACGGGCTAAGCAAGCCTGTCGTGTCCCCATTGCGGTTTCATGGATCAAAAACCGACAGGCTAATAGAACCCATCACATTCCCATCACGATTTCGTTGAATGGCCCCCTGTAGCTCAGTTAGTTGCGTAGGGGCTCCAAACAGCATGGGCATGAGCGAGGCTGATGGTTCATTGTCCAGCGAAGGGAGGAACAATGAACATTCCCTCCATCAGCTGTCATCGACAGGAGTTAGCCATTGCGGTTCATTTGTGTTGTGGCTCCGTTGAGCAGGAGCTCATGGTGAGCCTTGTTGAACGGTCACTCTAGTCGGCACTGGCAAGTACAGGGCTTGGCTGACCGGCGTTGGCCTGGATCCTCGTTCTGTCGCCTGTATCTCAAGAGAGTCCACTCTGGGACTCTCGTCTCCTCTGAACAGTCCCATTCCGAGCTGTTCAAGTCATCATTGTGGCTTTTGAAGGGTGGGAGGCTTTTGGGTTCCTCCCTCTGGTGTGTTTTGTCATGTGACAGCAGTGGCCATCACCCAGTCTTGATGTCTGTAGTGTCACGGCAACATCGTTGTTGATGCCTGTAGCATCGCGACGTTGTTGTTGTTGATGTCTGGATTTGGTTGAGTTTCCAAAAAAGGAAATTTTCCGCTAAATGCTTCGCAAATAGCAGTTGAGGGGCTAGGGTGGCCAGCTAATGACAAATACTAAAAAATAAAGATGTTAAGCAAGGAAAAGAGAGGGTTTAGTCTCCCAAAGGACCAAGAAAAGGGTAGTCCAGTAATAGTTTGGCTGATGAGTGAAAGTTAGACAAGAAGTTCCACAGTCAGACAGATAGTTCCAAGAGGACTGGGAAGGGGATCTATAACTGGAAAACACAGTCTATAGTAGGTAAAGCAGAGGGTAATAGATATGGTGTTGTTGTTGGTTCAAGTTCTAAAAAAGCAAAATTGATATATAGTGACAGGTAAGCTTATAACTTCCCAAATAGCTGTATAGCTCAAAAAAATGTAATGGTCAGTTACTAGCTTAGGAACTTAAGACTTACTTTGCACCCAACAGAGCAGAATCCAGTATATTTGGCAGCTATGTCTAGTACATTGTAAGTCAAAAGGTATCGGCCTAACATGTGTAAATATGGCAGGTATATGCAAATGGATCATGCCCGTTACACCACTGGAGCATAGCTCCACCGTCGGTCGAAGTTCCCAAGAGAGCTATGCAAAGTCCATGAAGCAAGAAAGGGAAACAATTAATATATTACAAGAGAAATATATAAGGAGGACAGTAATATTAGGGGAAAGACTACATGGAGAGATCAAATACATCATTAAAGTGACTATTGACAATGTTGAATTTCTTAGTAAAGGCTCTCTGCTGACTCTCCCAAGCCTGTGTGATGGCCATGGGAATGATGAGTTCCAGATGGTGCCAGTAGAGCAAAAAACATAAGAATATCCAACTCCCAAGCTTCATAATAATCTCCAGGGCAACACTGATAGAGCTTAAAGGTCTGGTCCCGGTTTTGACCCTCCTCGAGGGAGAACTGGGACCGAAACTGGTTCTGATATTACAAAAATTCTACGAAAACCAGACCAGACCCTACAGGACCAGTCTGTGTTGGTTACAAGTCAGTTCAAAAACCAGTCCAACTGACATTATATTACTGACTACATGTAATTACTATATACTACAATACAAAATTAAAACAAAATTAAAACAAAAGAAGTCCACCCCACAAGCAGTGGCTTGCGAGGCTGGACATGAGTGCAGAACAAAAAGAAAAACCCCCTGTCTCATGTTTCAAGCAAGGGAGGGGGCAGTGGGTGGTGTGGTGTGTGTTGGCAGCGCCAGCGTTGCATCATCCCTTGTCATTGTTGTCATCTGTTGTCATCCATTGCTGTCCATTGTTGTTGTTGTTGTCATTGTTGTTGTCGTCTGTCATTGCTGTCCATCATCATCATTTGTTGTTCATCATTGTTGTTCATCATTCGTCATTCATTGTCCGTCGTTCATCATCGCCATTGTCATTCATCATCCATCGTTGTTGTTGTCATCTGTCATTGTTGTTGTCCATTGTTGTTGCTGTTGTTTGTTGTCCATTGTTGTTGGTGTTGGCGTCGTTGTTGTCCCATCATCATTGGCAGGTAGCACCCGCAATCCACCCCATGAGCAGTGGCTCGTGAGGCTGGGGGCGGGTGCTTATGGTTGTCCATTGCTCGTGACTGCTGTTTTGGGGGGCATACATTTTAATGACATTGTTACTGTAACAGAACCTAAAAACAGAATGAAAAAGTTAGTCGGTTTCTAAATGAAGTAAAGGAACTTACCTGGGGCCCAAATGAATTGTTTGGGCCTGTTGTGTGTGTGACGTGGCACTCTTGTAGCCACATTGGTGGCGGCAATGGCAGGGGTGGGAGAGAAACAAGTTGTGAAATACATTGTGGTTTGTGGCAATGCAGTACAAATAAATGTAAACATATAAACAAAAATGTAAACACATCAAAAAATGCGTAAACAAAAGTGCGTGACCATGCAAACATGTACAAATGGTCCGTGCTCATGCTGCACTGTTCAAACGGCTCACATTTCATTCGGGTATGCCCCATTTTTTATGTAGATATTATTATAATTGTATTATATTTATGTCATTGTTATGTTTTAAGTTATGGACCACCAGTGTGGTCCTGAACTAGTCTGAACTGGTTCTTGACGGTTACAGCCAGTGTTAATGAGAATGAAAACCGAGGACCGAACTGCTTTGACAACCTGTCAAACTGGGACCATTGGTCCTATAGGACTGGTTATGGTTCGGTTCAGTTTTTGGTCCTTCCCCGGTCCTGAGGACTGGACCTTTAAGCACTAGACACTGATGGAGAGAAAGTAAACAGACCCTCCAATGCGGTAACTGTGTCCGAGTACCCTCTCAAGATTGGAACAGTTGTAAACATCTGATGTGATGGATGAGAATAAGTTCTTGGTCAGATGGGACCAACCATGCCCTTCACAGAATGCACAGATAGGAGCATTGGAGTTGGTGATGTTGTTAACCCAGAAATGATTCTCAAAAGCCCACACAGGACATAGAAGATCATTTGTGGCAGTAAGGATGCAGTCGCCACCCTGGATACCCATGGTTTTGGTCCAAATGAGATGAAAAGTGACAACTTTGACTCTGTTAACTTGAGAAGTGGAGATGGTGGTCCCACATGTTGTATCATGTAGGAGTGAGAAAGAGTGTTGGGAATGCACAAGTAGTTCTTCAAGACATTGACAGCCATAAAATGCTGCCAAAGCTGCAAACCAAATAGCTGCATCACGATGTTCAGAGAGGTTCAGTTGGTTATGGAGAGTTAACAGATGGCATTGTGTAACTGGGTTGTGAGGAGGTCATTTAAAAGGAATTCCTTCCTTATCTGCAGATTTCAACAAAGCAGTGATCCATGAATCTTGTCCACACCAGTCTGCATGGTTGTAGATATGCCATAAGTGCAATCCATTAAGCCAATTGTGGATACATTGCCCAGTACAAGAGCCAACAGCATCTGCAATAAAAGCGGAGAGCAGAATAACTGAGGCTGGCATCCAGAGGAATTCAGCAATGTTTTCCTGGTCACAGAACTGAGTGAAATGCAAAAGACCAGCACCATACAATTGTCAAGTAGTGTCTGAGGTAGCAGCAAGCAGTTTTTCAAAGGTTTTCTCCTGAAGACATGGAGAGATCTGGTTGTTGAAAGATGATTGTACATCAAGCAAGTAAGGAGTTGTCCACAGGATGACATGCTGATCTGCAGGTACAGATGGTTGGAAGGGACTGGGCTTGTAAGAATTCTCAGGCAGAGGGTTGCTAGGGACACAAGGAGGAAGAGTAGCAGTGGCACAAAGCTGAATCTCAGCAACCAAAGATAAAGGAGTCATTTGAGAGGAAGAGCAGAATGATTGCAGAGAGATGGAGGGGGTGGATGATGTGGCAGAGATGGATACATAAGGATCAGAAGGAATGAAATGTGTAGGGGGGGGGAAGGGATGAAGGATGGAGGTTAGGACAGCATTGGAAAGAAAAGGGAGGGGAGATGGAGACATAAGGATTTGTGAGGGGAAGTGTTCTTGGCAAAGACTGGTGTGGAAAGTCCCTGTTGGTGACCTCATGAGAGGCCATGGAGAAGGGAATGTTACTGGTCATCCTTGAAAAAGGATTGGAGTTCCAGTGGCAGATCAAACTGTCATCTGAGGAAAGTGTGAGAAGGTGAACCCAGTTCCACACGCAAGATCAGATCAGCAGGATTGAGGTGAGATTCAATGTATACAAATTTAGGTGAAATTAATTGCTCAAGAAGCACCAAGTACATTCAACGAACACAGAGATTAATGGGCATGGAAGGGCTACAATGTTTAGCATGTGCTCCAATAGCACCTTTGTTGTTGGAGTGAATAAGAAGGTGGATATTTGCAAAGAGAAGCTGAGGAAGGAAATACACAAGGAGCTCCAATGTCACAGCCTTGAGCCAACAGATGTTGTGACCTGCAATCTTCCACTCTGCAATTAGAGGAAATGCATGCCAGAATTCGCCAATGAATCTTAGTGTGTAACACGGGTACACCCGTGGGTGGATTTGGGGCTTACTGCACCCGTACCTGTGTAACCCACACCCATGCCCAAACTGTACCTGCGGGTGCAGGTTTTTACCACAGTGTTTAGTCAAACACCACAGTGTAGGTACACCGCGGTGAAACCGCCTACTGCCCCCTGATACCACGGTTTTTCCCCATGGTTCCTTCGCACTGGGCACCTCCATTCCTAGCCTGTTCCATCAAAGGAAGCCCCTGCTGCACAGCAAGCTATTGCTTGCTGTCTAGCACACAGGGGCTGCATGGGAGATGGGGGCAGGGAATGGGGCACACCAGTCAAGCGACGGTGGCAGAAGGGCGGTGGGTGTTGCCAGAAAAAGAAATGGTGCCCTCCCCCTTGCATAGAGGGCAAGGGGCGAGGGGGACCCATTCGTCTTCACGTTAGCACCCTGTGCCCACCTCACAAGTAGGCACTCGCCGCAGTGCTGAGGTGCTAGGTCGGCTCCTTCTCCCTTTCCCTGTCAAAGGTGGTGTTGTCGTTTTCATCGGCTGCTCGTCCTCATCATGGTTCCTGTCATGCTGGTCATCATTGTGGACCTCTGGCCATCCCTGTTGCTCCCCGTTTCCACCCTGCGGGCAGTTGGTCACAACAATGGTCGAAGGTGCTGCTGGTCGTCATCATTGTGGT
>QMFE01005020.1:425-10568 GCA_003314665.1 Tricholoma sp. MG77
GCCCCACGACCACCGCTACGAGCCCCTGCTTGTAGGGGGGATCGAGGGTGCTGGATGACGAGACGGCGAGACGAGTGCGAGGACAGCGAGGGACAACCCAGACACAGACGGGGACAGGGGGGAGAAGGGACAAGGAAGAGGGAATGGAACGAACGAGGGGGATGGGCCAGCGGGAAGCGAGGACAACAAAGGGTGGGGAGGCCACAAGGGCGGTGACGACAGCGCGGGCCATGCCCCTAACCCCCCCGCTCTCGCATCCTTTGCGAGAGGGGGGGTATTATTTTATTTTGTACATTTTAATTTTTTTTTTACAACACATTTTGTAAATAGATAATAAATACACATTTTAATCCCTTACAAATAAGCCAACTTGGCTGAGCTGTTTGATTGTGTATCATTTACTGCTTAATAATCATAAGGTTGTGGGTTCAATCCTTGCTGTGGTCAAAACTTTTATAGCAACCTGTTCAAAATTTCACTAAGTTCATTTCAGCTCGGACTTCACTCGGACTTTACTCGGACTCTATTAGGAATTTACTCGGAATAAAACTGCTAGGAATTTATTCCGTTCGGAATTTACTCGGACTCCACTAGGACAATTAGGACTTCACTCGGACAATTAGGAATTCACTAGGACTTAACTAGGAATTCCGAGCAGTCCACTCGGACAGCTCGGACTCCATTCGGACTAGGTGGGGGACTGTAAAGTACAGTGAAGATGCAAGAGCGAGGGAGCGGCACAAGCGCGATGAGCGAGAGCGAGAGCACACATGGTCAATGATGAGTGAGTGTGCACTCTGTGCATGGACGTACGCATGCGGGTTGCACTCGAGTGCGCACAGATGTGCAAAGGCGTAGCACCTACAGAACATTAGTTGCATGATTATCTGGAGTTGGGTAGGGGTTATGGAGCATGGTTGCACGGGACATAACAGGGATCATCTGTGTCCCAACCTTACCTGGGAAGGGTGATCAAAATCCAGCACATCAATTTGATGGCAATCGCACCTGACAAAAAAATCCCCAATGAAAACATAATCAGCAGGCCTGGGCGTATTGATGGCAATTGATCAAGAGCAATGTTAGCACCAGACAAAAAAAATCTCCGTTCAAACACATAATCAGTGTGGGTCCAAGATGGTCCCTTTCATCTGAGGTCTGGAGTCTGGAAGACGTCAAAAAGAGCAAGTGTGAAGTGTTGAAATCACTTCAGTATGAATTCATCAAGCACTGATGCCCTCTTGGATTATAGCATCTATGGGTATGATCCTCTCAGGTTAATTGCTCATGTATGCCATTCCTTCTTTGGGCCTAAATGGCAGCCAGCAATGCAACATCACCTTGAAGGCCTCTGGATTATTGGTCAGCCTTGGTATGGGCAGCCCGCCCCCAGCCAAGCTGATAAATTACCCCAATTGTTTACACCTTGGCCACCTCAGTATCCTCTCAGATACAACATGGGCATCGTTCTACTTACATCAACTTGGCATGAAGGACTTGCTGCTGTTTTACAAAGTCCAAGAGACATTGTATGGGTCTGAACCAGAGTTCAAATGATTGGAGGGGGAAAAGGACTGGGTAGAGGTGATGGCAGTCATAATGCAGGCCTTCCAAAGCTACATGGACACGGAGTTGGAGGTACAGCACAAGGTATACTCCGATATTTCAGGACTAAGGCATGGATTAATGAATGTCGAAGGGTGTTGTGGAGTTGGAGGTACCACACAAGGTATGCTCAGAATGTCAGGACTAAGGTGTGGATTAATGAGCCTCCAAGGGTGTTGATCGGTCCTTCGGTGAAGACATATCAGAGGCATGGCTTGATCTAGAAACCTTCTACTTCGAGTATCCATCTCTGAGGAACCTGGTGACCATATGAATGAGGCTCTCTCAGGGGAGCATGCACTGAAGGACCATGAGTAAAAATTGGTGCTGTCAAGTGGGATTGAGTACCTTGATGATTTTACACTTGTGTCTGCTGCCAAGCTCCACACTTGGACATGTATCCCAATGGAAAAAATTCATAGACTGTATGGATGTGCAGAGGTGATGATCAGAGAGTTCCATGCCAGAAAAGAAAAGGAGATTATGGAGATATGGGAGTTTTGGGTGGTAGGGTATGAGGAGAAATGTGACTAGCCAAATTGCAAGTTAAGACCTATTAAACGACGAGCATAGACTTATGAGACAATGAGAAGATGAGTGAAGTTTCCAAAATCAGAGGGAAAGGTCAAAAAAGAGTGGTTGTTTGCATTGGAACACAAGCAAGATGCAGGTCAATAGCTACCTACAAATGTACCAGTGAGCAAGGTATTGGCAGTGATGAAGGGGATGAGAATTGGCCACATGGATCATGGACTGGATGTTGGGATACCGCTGGTACTTCAATGCAACCAGACAGGGTTTCGTGTCATGGCCACCACTGATGTGAAAATGTCTGGACAAACAACAGCATCTGCTGACAGGCTAACTCTGTGATAGTAGTACAGATTTCGATGCCACATCAAACAATGTAGTCTGCAACAAGCTAACTCTGTGTTCAACAAGAATGAAAGTAATGTAGTAACAACAGCATCTGCTGATGGGCTAACTCTGTGGTAGTACTGGATTGCGATGCCACGTCGAACAACAGAGTCTGCAACAAGATAACTCTGTGTTCAATGCAAATGAACATAATGTAGTAACAACAGGGTCTGCCCACAGGCTAACTCCATGTTTGAATAAAGGGGAACCTAAATGGAAAGAGAAGTTGAGCGCAGTCCATGAGGTGCTGACTCTGTTGATGTGACCTTGGTTCTGGAAGCTGGGAGTTGGAGCCAAAATCCTTTGCAAGCCTGAGTGTTAAAGGGGGTTGAAGAAAAGTTAACCCAAACTCACTTTAAGTGGAACAGTGTCCACACAATGTAGTAATAACAGAGTCCACCCACAGGCTAACTCTGTGGTAGTAGTACAGATTGGGATGCCATGTCAAACAACGGAGTCCGCAATGTGCTGACTTGGTGTTCAAAGCAAATGAAAGTAATGTAGTAATAACAGAGTCCACTGACAGGCTAACTCTGTGGTAGTAGTATGGATTGGGATGCCATGTCAAACAACAGAGTCTGCAATGTGCT
The DNA here is from genome assembly GCA_003314665.1 of Tricholoma sp. MG77. Taxonomy (NCBI): domain Eukaryota; kingdom Fungi; phylum Basidiomycota; class Agaricomycetes; order Agaricales; family Tricholomataceae; genus Tricholoma; species Tricholoma sp. MG77. The sequence goes on from QMFE01005020.1 coordinate 3,539, forward strand.
GACTCTGTGTTCAATGCAAATGAAAGTAATGTAGTAACAACAGAGTCTGCCCACAGGCTATCTCTGTGTTTGAATAAAGAGAAACCTAAGCAGAGAGTGAAGTCGAGTCACTTAAATAATCACATTTGTCATGTCTCTGTTGGTCAGCGAGTCGAGTTGCTGCTGCTTGATTCTACTAAGTTCTGTTTAGGTTCCTCTTTATTCAAACACAGAGTTAGCCTGTGGGCAGACTCTGTTGTTACTACATTACTTTTATTTGCTTTGAACACAGAGTCAGCATGTTGCAGACTCTGTTGTTCGACATGGCATTCCAATTACTTATAGAATGGCTACTTTGAATAATAATGGAAATGTTGCTGCACTCCATTGTGCACTGGATAAGATTTAGTAACTATGTTACAATGGGATATAATAAGTATAACAACACATCATGAGACCCTTGTATTTCTCAGCCACCTCGACCACTGGCTCAATCTCCACTGAAAGCAATAGGTCATGATTGTGTTCCAATTGAACATAGCTAATAGTAATTGGGACAAATACAGAAACATTGAGTGCGTTACACTCCCCCACCTATTCCGGTCAAATTCTGGTTTGTCTGGCCAGAATTACTGGAATCTCTGGAATCCAGTGGACTTTTTTTTGTATGTAGTTTTCCCTATGTAACACAATTCCAGTCAGAATAATCATAAAATTTGCAACCAGAATCCCTGGAATCTTGCTGGACTCATAATTGACTGAATTCCACAGGACTAACCGGATTCCACCCATAATGTTTCACCAAATAAAATTTATGCGCATAGTAAGAATCGAACCCTCAGCCTGCTGAACATGCTTGCACAATTAACCACTACACCACACAGCCATAATATGTCAGCCTACTAATCAATTTAGGTACCATAGCCAGTGGCTGTGTATGACAAAGTGGTTGGCCGCATCACACATCGCTCATCACTGCTCACTCACCACTGTCGCTGCCTCTCTCCCTCCCTCCCTTCTCTCTGCTCTACTGCCACCACCACTGCATGCACACCTGCCTCTGTGGCCACTCCCACCATCACCAGCAAGAGCTGCAAACGAAGCAGATAGATGGCAGGGCGGCCCAAATGACGTAATCGTCATTTGGGCCCTAGGTAAGTTTTTTTCTACTTGTTTTTTGTTTTATCAATTAACTAATTGTATTCTATTAATTTTTAGGTTGTAAATATACTGGTAACAATGTGCAATGACGAAAAATGTGCAATGCATGCCCATGGCCACCCAATCCCCTCCTCCCCATTTAAATGGGATGTGAGGCTGTCGACATGGGCTAGGACAGCACAGAGGGATGCCAGGAGACCCCAGAAGGAGGATACCTGCCTGGTAAGCCTCCATATGCATGTCATGTCATGCTGACATGCTCAGCCCCCCAAAACAGCAGAATCCCATGACAACACCGACCCACCACCCATTCCCACCACTGCAAGCACCTGCTTGCAGGCTGGGTAGGGCGAGTGGATGACGGCAGGCACCAATGACAAGAAGGAACGAGCACCAGGGCCCACCCCGATGAGGAACGGCGCCAGGACCCAGGAAGGACCAGGGCCACCAAACGAGCAAGCACCAGGCCACAATGATGCCAGCACAACCACCACCTCAGCACCCAGGACCACTGGTGTGAGCAGCGAACAGCAACAGAATGAGACAATGGGAGACGAGGAGGCAAACCAACCGGACAAAACCCGCCACCCACTCCCACCACTGCAAGCACCTGCTTGCAGGTTGGGTAGGGTGAGTGGATGACGGCAGGCACCGACGACGATGAGGAACAAGCACCAGGGCCATGACGAGGAATGGCCCCAGGACTGCAACAACCCAATGACAATGCCAGCACCGACGCTGACACCAGCACCACCCACACATCACACCACCTGCCTCCAGCCCCATGAGCAACAGCTCGTGGGGTGGAAGATGGGTGGAATGACACTGGTGATGACAAAATGGGGGACAACGACAACGTACACCCACAACACCAGGAGAACAACAGGGAGGGCCAGGGTGACGACGAACAAGGGACGATGAGCACCAAGACCACGACCACGACCAGGAGGAGGACGGTGACAACAACGAGCACCAAGACCAGGGCCAGGACCAGGAGGATGACAATGACAACAATGAGTACCAAGACCAGGACCAAGACCAGGAGGACAACAACAACAACAAGAATGAGTACCAGGACCAGGACCAGGACCAGGAGGGGAATGACAACAGTGGGGGTAATGACAGGCACCAAGGGCAACAACGAGGAGGACGACAGGGACAGCCACGACACAGGAAACGGGGAGGGCAGCAAGGAACATGAGGGGGGGACACCATACGACGAGGAAAACAGGCAGGAGACAAAGATGACCACGACCACGACCAGGGACGACAGGAGTGGACCAATGCGCCTAGGACCGAGCACTGCCCAGGACGACGCACCAAAGAAGACACACCCAGAATGGCACCACCACCAGGACGACACACCAAAGAAAACACATCCAGGACAGCAAACCCAGGAGACGCACCAAGGACAGCAGGGCCATGTTCCCTCCCCCACATTTCACATGGGGAGGGTTTATTTATATATTTAATTATTTAGTAGTATTTTACCCCCTCCCCCATTTTGCATGGGGGAGGGTTTTTTTTGCTTTATGTTTTTACCTCCCCCCCTCATGCCGAACACAAGGGGTTAGCTTTTTATGTATATAAATAACCCTCCCTCTCTGTTATGTCCCATGCAACCATGCTCCATAACCCCTACCCGACTCCAGAAAATCATGCAACATCGTTCCATAGGTGCTACGCTGTCACACATCCGTGCGCACTCGAGTGCAATCTGCATGCGTACGTCTGTGCATGGAGCACACGCTTGCCCATCATTGACTGCATGTGCTCTCGCTTATTGCACTTGTGCCACTCCCTCGCTCTCGCACCTTTGCGCTCGTCTCGGTTGTCAATACTACCTCATCTCCATGCCATCGCAAGTCCATGTGGTATTACCCCCTCACCGAACAATCTGCACATCCCAATATGTTCTCACATTTGTCCTCTTACTTGTTCAGTACCATCTCACTCACGCTTTTATTATCCGCCTTCCTATTCACTCGTTGTTATCTTTTATTTTAAGTACGGTTATCCGAGCTATGCCCCTCCGCACATGGTGCGCCACTCTTCCTACATAGCTTAAATACAACGTAGCTAAGTTTCCTTGTAACTCACTTGTTAAATCAAAAATCAAACCGACTTCGAACACTTTCTCCCCATTCTTGTTAAGTTCATCTCTTGCCGCAACCCGCGCGTGCTCACGTCGTGCTCGTCTATGCTCGTCTGCTCAACTCACATGCCGCTCTTGTGTGTGCGCGCACGACTGCCACAGTTCTCGCTCCAAAGTTATGGTCCACCCAGATACCGAACAAGAGGCACAACCCTATTGGGAAAGTGGTTGAAGCCAAGACCGTGTGTTTAACATAGCTCCATGTCCACCCAACATCAGCTAAGTCCTCAGTGCATGTTCCCACACTGTCCCCAGTACCGCTGAGCTGTATCCAATCTTTCCTACGACCTTGTCCTTCCTTGCCCGTTCATGGTTCGTAACAGTATTAACAAGTGACCATCTTGTTTTGTATTCTAGTTCCCAAAATTCATGTCTCGCAGCACCTCCACATCGCGTCGTACAGGTGCAGGTTTGGCAAGCACAGTTCCGTGCGTGACTCGCTCTCAGCGTGAGCACTTGCCAGATCCCAGTGATTCACACCAACTCGAGCAGAATCCTATTCCAGAGAATGAAACCATAGATGAAGAAAAGGCAGATGAAGAGGATTATCCTCCAGCTGATGAAGCTACTGAAGTCCCTGAGGGTCCTATTTTTGAAGACACTCAAGGAGCTGAAGATTTTCACGGCTCTCCGTCTCACAATCATACCCCTATTCCAGATCCCGAAGCCCATCAGATCTTCACAAGCGAATTTGATTTGGGTGATCATTCCACCATTTCCCATGGTGGGGCTCGGCCTTGGCTGTCTTTGGCAGCTCTGCTGCCTCCACCTCGTCCATACTACCCTGGACAATTTCAGTATCCTCAGCATGTTCTGGGTCCACATGGTGAGCTAGGTCCTTGAGCTGGTCGTCCATGTGCCCCACACGTGTGCCACTCCTCAACCCGCTCCTGACCCAGTTCTTGATCCTATGCAGGCTATCACCTCTATTCTTGTCTGTCTCATGCAACTCGTTACTCAAAGTCACAAACCATCTGGCTCCAAGACTAAGCCGCATGAACCTGAAACTTTCGACGGTTCCGATCCTGAGAAACTCCAGCAATTCTTAGTACTCCTGAAGCTCAATTTTGAAGCTAGACCTCAAGCGTTCACTAACACTTCTCAGCATGTAAATTACGCTCTCTCCTATCTCCGTGGTTCTGTGCTCGAATGGTTTGAGCTGGACATCCTTTTGCCTACTCGCTCTGCAATCTGGCTCCATGACTTCGACGAATTCGAGATGGATTTGCACACCAATTTTTGTCCCTTCGATCCTGTCGACGATGCTGAAGATTGCCTCAACAACATCAATATGAAGGACAACCAGCACATCGTCAAGTATGTCGTCGCGTTCAACAGGTTAGCAGGTCATGTTGGGTATGACAACGCCGCTCTGCATCGCTGCTTCTACCATGGTCTTCCTGGTCATATAAAGACTAGGGTTACGGACCTCAGTAAGCCCGATTCACTTAGTGTCTCCATACTATGGCGCAAGCTATCGATGCCTGCCACTGGGAGCGCGAACACAGCCGCACCAACAAGTCATCAGACAAGTCTAACGATAAGTCGCAAGACAAGTCCAATTCTAGTAATTCCAGGGGAAAGTCTTCCTCTTCTGCCAATTCCAGTAACACATCTTCATCTGCCAATCCGTCTACCCACTCCTTTTCCTCCAAATCTACTGTACCAAACCCTTTATTGGGTAAGGACAGTAAACTCCTACCTTCAGAGCGTCAACGTCGCATGGACAACAAGCTTTGTCTCTTCTGTGGCACATCCGACCATCAGGTGAAGGAATGCCTGCGCTCGACATCCACTGTGAAAGCGCGCGCGTCGACCACCAATGCTTCCACCACCACTTAGCCCACTGCAGCAGTCCTGCGTGCTCGGTAAAGCATCCTACCACTGCGTGCCATCACGGGAGTCTGTGATGTGTTCGCTCATTTGTTTGCTCAATTCCAGTCCCTTCTTATCCTCGACATCTTTCGGTATTCCTGTATGTACGTTCCGCTGTTGTATATTCTACCAGCATTGAATGAAAGACCTTGTGTCAATCTGTCTATTCCTGTGCACACCGAGCGGCATGTAAAGTTATGATTTGTTTAGCCTGGACTTGCAACAGTTCCCCAGTTCACAAATGCCTAGCGTTAGGTGAGAACTATTGGTGGAGTGCCCATCGAGGTTTTAGTGTTTAGGGCAAATATTTTGTTTTCTTTCAGCGCTGACATCCGTGCCCTCCTGGTATTGCATGCATCGCTTTCGCTCACGCGCCACCGCCTGGCAATTCTTACTACTTGTACTCTGTCAATCCGCAGCTGTTGCAAAATCTGTCATTCTAGTTATTCCTGTTCATCGGCTTGGGAAGCCTCCCTTGAAAGGGGGATAGGTAACCTATTATGCTGGCTTATACGTTGTTCGTGCGCACGTTGCAACACCGTGCGTCACGTTCTTCATGTGCAGCACACACTTCTGTGTTCAGTACTCATGTTCTCACTCTGTTCTTACTCTCATCATTCTCACTCAAGGCAAAGGCAAACAAATGCAATTGAGAATGCAGGTAAAATGAAATAATTGGCACATAGCGCTGGTTGTTTTGGTGTAAGGAGGCGACGGGGGCATTTTGAGACCTCGTTGGCGACGCTCTCTATGTGTGCCCAACCTCGCACTCCTCTCCTCCCTCCTTCTCCTTCTCCTTCTCACTGCCCACCTTCTTCCCATTCACCTTCTTGTTGACCTTGGTCACAACGACTGTTGTCACCACTGCTGTTGTCGCCGCGGGTGTAGTTGCCGCTGCTGCCGTCTTTGTCGCTGGTGCTGTCTCTGTCTCCACCACCACGTCGTCCTTCTCCATTCCTCCCCAGCTCCCATCCTCCTTGTAGTCTTCCTCCACCTCCCACACTCCCGATCCCCTCCTCGACCCTCGTGACTCCCTTAGGAGTGTCTCCACAACTTCCGTCAAGCGCTCCGTTGCCAACGTGGCATGCTCCTCAATCCTCCCAAAGTGCTTCGCCACCTCGTGCAACATCATACTCTGATTGTCACACAACTCCTCGACCACCTGTGTCACCTTGGCAGTGAACTCGCCAAGCTTGACCGTATGGTCTCGCATCGTTGCCGCCAGCTCCTCGACCCCATTCCCCTTGATCCATCCCGTGTAGTTGTCTGTGCGGGGGCACTTTGCCGCGCGCCATGCACCCGTCTCCTTCTTCCTGGATTGACCAGGCATGCTAGGCAACGAAAATAAAATCTAGAAATAAAATAAATAAATTCAGCCACTCACTGGCAACCCTGTCGCCCTGGATCGTCCCTGCACGTGTCGCACCTTGTCAGGCAGACGTTCGACGCCCAGTAACTCCAGGTGCAGGTCTGCCCTGCCTCTGCGCATTTGATGCAAGAGAGCGTCCCGCATCCATGCACTGTGTGGAGTGTCACAACGGACTTGCCCTCCTCCTCGTTGTCATCTGACTCGGGCACTGTTGACACCTTGTGCTTTTATGCAGACGTCTCCCCACTCCCATTCTCCCATTCCCACTTCTGCTGCGTGATCCACGCATCCAGCCACTCCTTCTCCTTCTTCTTTCACTCCTGGTCCTTTCTCTCCTTCTCCAGCTCTCCAGCTTCTTCCAGCTTCTTCCTCCTTTTCTCCGCTGCCGCTCGCTCTATCACCTGAATCCTCGTCTGCAGCGCTGCCTGCTGCCTCTCCAATTCCACCTTGACTTCACCTTCATTGTCTGAAAGGACGAGGACAGGGGTTGG
>QMFE01005020.1:12317-23698 GCA_003314665.1 Tricholoma sp. MG77
TTTGATTCTCCATTAAACTCTAAGTTCAGCTACCTGGAGTCCCACTGGAATAACCGGAATCCAGTCAGAATCCGGTTAGTCTGACTGGATTATGACTGGACAAACTGGATTCCTGGGAGTCCACCTAGTCTGACTGGATTATGACCAGACAAACCAGATTCCTGGGAGTCTGACCAGAATAGATGGGGGAGGGTAAATTACAGGAAACATTGTACATAATGTACTAGATAAAGGTGAGGATCTACACATCTGACTCTGAGTCTACAACCCAAGGCTTCTTTCGATGTTGGATACAATCCACCAGAATCTTCATATTTCTTGTGTTATTCAGGTCAATATCTTCATGAGGACGCTTCTTGTTTTTATTGCTGTCCCAGTAACACTGTCGATCCTCATGGGCATCAATGACCTGTTGAATCATTGAAAATGGTATTGTAATCACAGGCTGATCCTCATCCTCGACCTTTGGCATGCAATATAGATGTCTGTGTAAGATAGACAAGGCCATGGGTGCAGCAGGATCCTCAGGAAAAACCTATAGTCAAGAATACATATCAAATGTAAGAGTGGAGGGATTTGGAAATGTCATACTGTATAAACATTATGCTGGGAAACAAAAAAATTCATATATCGGCCCCCAACCTCTGATACACATGACAATCAGGTTGCTGGCATCATCTTAGTATGCCCAACATCAGCAATTCCATCACATCTTGTTAATTGATGCAAGGGTGAGCTGGCTTCCTCCAATGTCATAAACTCTTCAATATCATCAACCTCCCAGAAAGCACATGTCACCTTCTTAAGGGGGCCCCAGAGCAGTCCAGCCTTCTCAGGATGATCGTGTTCCACCTTCACAGCAATAGCTAGCTGTACTCTCTCAACAGAACAAGCAACAAACCTTCCCACATCTTTGGCAAGTTTCACTTCATCTTCACTGTATCTGACCTCCCAAACAACAGTCAGCCATGCTTTTATTACTAATTCCTCCTCAGGGTGCTCCTCATTCAAACTAAAATCAGGACTTTTGATGCTGTCCTCCAGTTGAACATTAGCAGAGCCACCCACATAAAGTGTGCTACTGACATCAGTCCCTCCCAACTGAGAGGCATAGAACTGGGGTAAATCCTTGGAATATTGTGCAAGCTTGATGAAGAGAGCAGACATGATCCCATGTCTGAATGTTGGGTATCTTACCATTAACCTTTCTCCTGAAAAATCAATCCTGTGATACAATTATAAGTACTTTTATTGATAGATTGGAGGGATGATACCTCAGTTTCTCCCAACCCAGTAGTTTACCTGCTCTGGATGTCACCGACAGCTCCTCAACAACGTTGGATGTGATGCCCTTAATTGACATGTCGCCAATTACAGACATCTGTTCTAGGAGTGGCTTGATCTTAGATATAACTTCACTCAATGACAAGAGGTGTGATCTTTGAGGTAATTCTAACAAAGGATGAGGTGTTTGAAGGGTGTTTGCTTTAAGATCATTGGTGTTTGGGTCAGTGGCACAGCCAGATGGAGAAAGTGATTTGTTGGAAGAGCCTGAGGCCAAAGGAAGTGAAGGTATGTTGCAACCAGTGGCATCTTCTGGAAGAGCATGAAAGTTGGTTTGGACTGCACGGCCAGCAGAGAGACCAGGTTTCTTATCTGATGGAAGTCTGCTAGCCTGAGGAAATTTCGGTGGAGATGGTGGTGGAGAACATAGAAAGGAGGATGCTGGGTTCCATGAACGCATGGGTAGCTTGCGATTACCACATCCGCCATGAAATTGGTGATTTGGTAGCATCTTCAAGCAGCCAACATTCAAGTTGGGACTTGGGGAATGGGGCCACACAGCCTGAGTGCTGTTGTTCCTTCCTTATTTGAAACAATATTATGGTCAAATCTTGTTTTTCGCTCATTCCTGAGTGAGTTTTGGACAAATGTCCAACCAAATTAAGTAGCTCACAGGAGTAGGATAATATTATAAACATGTTGATGAAGTCAATGCAACCCAGTACAAAATGGCATCAAACAACAGAAACCAGCTAGTATGACTTATAATGACAGAGAAATTCCTTAAAAATGCAAAAACAAAACAAAGCAACCTTATGCAGCATGGTCACATCCAAATCCCTTGCGGAGTGGGTGGAGTCACCTGTTCCCAAATAATCCTTGGCATTTTTCTGTTGTTCCATTCCTCTTCGACAGAGATTGCTGAAGGGCTCTACTAGGTGGAGACATCCCCTAGAAATCAACAAGATGCTCTAAACCACAACTTCTCCACATACTTGTGTGGGTGAAGTGCAGGATAGAGATTCATTGTCCTCCCTCCCATTCCTCGATTTGATGCTCAAGCACTCTACCCCGGAAGAGGACTGGATCTCCAGGCTCTATGTTACGAACCGCGAACGGGCTAGGAAGGACGAGGTCGTAGGAAGGATCGGATACAGCTCAGCGGTACTGGGGACAGTGCGGGAACTTGCACTGAGGACTTAGCTGATGTTGGGCGGATGCGGAGCTATGCTAAAACACACGGTCTTGGCTTCAACCACTTTCCCAATAGGGTTGCGCCTCTTGTTCGGTATCTGGGTGGACCGTAACTTCGGAGCGAGACTGTGGCAGTCGTACGCACACACGCGAGAGCGGAGCGTAGACGAGCGCAGCGCGAGCGTGCGGACGTGCGAGCAAAGCGCATGCGGGTAGCGGCAGGAAATGAACTCTTAACAAGAACAAGAAGGAAGCGTTCGAAGTCGGTTTGATTTTCGATTAACAAGTGAGTTACAAGGAACTAAGCTACGTTGTATTTAAGCTACGTAGGAAGAGCGGCGCACCATGCGCGGAGCGGCATAGTTCGGATAACCGTACTTAAAATAAAAGATAATGACGAGCGAATGGGAAGACGGATAATAAAAGTGTGAGCGAGATGTTACTGAACAAGTAAGAGGACAAATGCGAGAACGTATTGGGATGCGCAGATCGTTCGGCGAGGGGGGGTAATACCACATGGACTTGCAATGGCATGGAGACGAGGTAGTATTGATGACCGAGACGAGCGTGAAGGTGCGAGAGCGAGGAAGCGGCACAAGCGCGATGAGCGAGAGCGAGATGCGCGCGGTGAAATGATGATCGAGCGTGCACTCCGTGCGCGGATGCACGCGCACAGGTTGCGCTTGAGTGCGCACGTATGTGCGACGGCGTAGCACCTACGGAACATTGTTGCATGATTATCTGGAGTCGGGTAGGGGTTATGGAGCGTGGTTGCACGGGACATAACACTCTAGCTGGATGTGAAGCTTGATGAGAGGGATCCAAATATGGCCTCCTTTGAAATTACCAGCTGTAAGAAGGGCAGCATAAGCCAGTTTAGGATCTTGGCTATCAAAATGAAGCCCTGAAAGTCTGTTGTACAGCACCTCTCAACCCTCAAGGAGAAGGGGATCAACAGTGTTCATACATTTCACAATAGCATACTTTTGTTCTATTGTGGTGCGAAGATGCATGAGGTTGGTATGGAATACGTGATCAACAATCTTCAGGACAGCGTTGACATGGTGAGAAACAAGCTCAAGGCTCTTGAAGAGCTCACAAGTTTTTGAGAGTATCATGCCTGAAGAGAGCATGTCACTGGCAGGCATAGCCTTTCCCTTGTGCTATTATTCAAGAGAAATGAAAGGGGGTGTTCCATCATACAGCATAAAACATACCTCCTGTCCCAAGGCATACCACATCTGAACTATTCTTATCTCCCCACACACCTCCCCTGGACAATCAGCATACAAGCCAGCCTTACATTGGCTCCCTGCTGATTTGCCAATATGAGGATTGTTAACCTCCACATAATTGAGAAGTTCTGAACTTAGCCAGTTCTGTGAGAATAGGAGTATCCCAATCTAAACCCAATGGAGAGATACCGACTGTCCCATTGAGCCCCATTACACATGGGATATAGGCCGCTAAGCCAAATCCATCAGCACTAACTGCTTTGTGAGGTGTATTGTTCTTCCAAGTCATTTCAGTGAAGGAGGGCATGCTCTTCAACTGTCTTTTGTGTTCAGTGGCTCGATGGAAATTGATAGGGAAAAGGACTGTTTTCCCAATGTCAAGTATGTTAGCTCTGCTAATTTAGTCCTAGAATGAACCAGTGTTTTCTTCCAGAGCAGGTGCCACTTGGTGCTAAATAAACCAGTCAATGTTGGCTTGGGTCATTGCTCTGGGGGCTCTCTTCCTTGGTTTGTGCCTTTTCTTGCTGCATAGGGGTCAAAGACACATTGGAGAGTCCAAAATAAAAGAAACATACCATGCCTGAATGTTCTCCTCAGGATCACTTAAAGGTCCTTCGAAGAGAGCCATTGCCACTCTGTTCAAGGTCTCCTTGGTCAAGGGACAGGTCATGCTGTGCATGTAGGCTGAGCATGGCTAGTGGAGAGTGAAGGAAAAGGGCATACCTCTCTATTGGGTCTGTTCTAGGAAGGCGGAGCCTCCTGAGAGCAGCCCCTGCCTTAAAACCTACAGGAGGGGTATTGTTATGATCGTAACTACCCCCCTCATTGTCACACATCTTCCTATGCTCCCCGTGACATCTGTTACACCTGTGACTGTTTCCTACACCCCCTAGAACCCTCTTGCCAACTTACAAGTCGTTCCAGCTAGCGCTTTGCTCTCTACACACTGCTATGCTCGTGCAAGCACTCCTGCATTATCTCTGTGGTCAAAGTCCATCCGTCCACGATCTCCGCGCTCCCGCGCACCGCCGCGCAGTCAGGCGTCATCATGCGCACCCCACGCATGTGTCGCGCGCCGCGCTTCCGCTTCCGCATGTCTCCTGAGCTCCCCGCACCTCGTGCATCCATTTTCGTGCAATAACCTCGTTTCGCATCGCAACCCTTATCCATTCTTGTGCGAGCTATATCCGCGCGCGCACCATGCGACTCTAGCATCATCTGATCAGCTCCGCTGCGCTCTCGCCTCGCGCATAGCACTTATCCTGGGTCATGCCGTGTGCAACCGAATTTGCAATTCTATTTCAAGTCCGTATTCTTAGTTCATTTCATTCATTCATTTGAAATTCATTCACTACTATTTCAATTATGTTATGCCGTACCCGCCTTACATAATGGCGGAGCGCCGCACTTCCTTGCGCTCTTGCGCTCGTTAAATAGCTGTAGCTCCCACTCTTATTCTTTAGCTTTGTTATCAACTTCAACTTCGATTTAATACTTCCTCATATCACTTGTACTTTTGTACTTGTCCGTTACCTGCATTGTCCGCACGTGTTTCCGCGCATAATCGCCACAATACATCCGTCGTTGAACTCAGTCTCGTCTGCTCTCTTACTCTTAGTCATCCTCTCTTCTTAATTCCGAAATACGGGCCCGTCGCTAGGTCAGGGCACAACCGGCCTGCTCTGCATGGTTGAAGCCAATAGCCCATATGTCCGCCAGTTCTTCGAAGCTGTGTATGTTCCCCTCTCAGACGAGTAGGCTTACATTCACTACAGCATCATCTGCGAGCACCTCCGCATCCGCCTCGTGCCTCGTGCTTCGCTCTGTGCTCAATCTTGTGCGCAACTCCATTCATGTCCTCGCACTACTGCTACACCTTCCGCAACCGTTTGCGCTTGTTACCCGCGTGCATGCACACGCTCCCGCGCTCGCACGGCAAGCGTTACATTCGTTGCAATCTTTTCCCAGCTCACGTCATCTCGCATGTCTGTCCGTCATCTGTTCCGTCCTGTCCTGCACATTCTTTCGGTTCGTAACAGGTATGGACCATTGTTTCCTTCTTTTCCTTTGAAAATAGCAAAACAACGATGAGAACAGACTGGACTAGGACGGGAGAAAAAGGGGGACAAAATCCACCCTGTGCTTGTAGAAGAAATACCCTTCCTGGTACTAACCTCCCCAGAGACAGCACACACACTGGGGTTCTGAAAAAGGTGTTCCCTAAGTGGCAGGGTGATGTGAGGTATGAAAAAGCAGGAAAAAACGGTACTAGCTGTCCATGAGAGCCAGCGCACACACTGGGGTTCTGCAGGATGTGTTCCTAACCTGTTTGTGGTCACAGCATTATTTTTAGAGGTAAAAAACTGAGTCGATTTTTAGTTATACAACTGTTGGGCACACACCTTTGGCATAATAAAATGGGGAACCAGGTGTTCTATTGATGAGGATGCAAGTGCAGCTTAAGTCAACCATCACTATTAAATGTTACTGACATGAAGATGTCTGGTTGAACAACAGCATCCACCGACAGGCTAACTCTGTGGTAGTAGTACAGATTTCGATGCCACGTCCACAATGGAGTCCACAACATGCTAACTCTGTGTTCAACATGGAATGAATGCAATGTAGTGACAACAGTGTTCGCCAACAGGGTAACTCTGTGGTAATAGTACAGATTGGGATGCCATGTTGAACAATGGAGTCTGCAACATGCTGTCTGTGTTCAACACGAATGAAAGTAATGTAGTAACAACAGAGTCTGCCCACAGGCTAACTCTGCATTTGAATAAAGGGAAACCTAAATGGAAAGTGGAATCGAGCAGCAGCAGACTTGCTGACCAACTTCTTGCAGAGACATGACAAACATGATTATGTAAGTGACAGGCTGACCTGGGCCCTCAGACTTCGCTCTCTGCTTAGGTTCCTCTTTATTCAAATACAGAGTTAGCCTGTGGGTGGACTCTGTTGTTACTCATGTACAAGGGAAGGTCAATGGTCTAATTGGTGAATACTACAGCGATACATAAAAAACAGATTAAAAAGAAAAAAATGATGTGTTCCCATCCTGCCTGTTAAAACTATACAGCTGTTGATGATGAGGCAACATTTTCGGACATGACATTTTCAGACACAATGTTTTCAGGTGCACTGGGCAAGTCCCTCAAGCAGGATAGAAGGGGGATGGGGTCTTTACACTTCCACATTGGCATCAAATTTGCTCTTGAAGCTTGAAGATGTAGGGTCCTGCAAAGTAATTGTTAGAATAAGAGATCTCTGTCAAAGATTATAAACACCAAATACAGAATGCCCCCATGAAACAATGTTTTTCAGGAAACCCTGCAGATGTGGACCATATGTAGTGCTTTGCAGTAGCTGGCATATCATTTCGAGGTAAGAAAGGGAAATCTGATTGTACTTGTTGTCACTTATGTCCAGTAATCTGCCAGTCTCTAGCATCACTATCTTACCATTGATAGCCATGTGAGCCTAGCAATTCAGACACATCAGCATTGAGATCGAACAACAGACAAGATGGATATTACTCACAGATGTCGCCAAGTTGGAAAGCGATTCCTTTGAAAACCCATCTTTAAAAATATCACTGTTAAGGATGCCAGGAGCCGAACTGTTCCCCCAATACAAGTGCAATGCACCCAATATTATCCATTCTGTTTGAAAAGGCCGAGTATTGATGGAATGTCCCTATCGGTATTTTAATAATCCAGCAGTTAGCAAGGATTGATTGGACTATGAAACTGAAACTCATGAAAGCATCAAATGGATATAAAAACTGTGGGTCTGATCAGTCTAAAAAAATCTCTGCAAGACCTTTGACACAGTTTATATAAATTTCATTAACCTCGTTTTCCAACCTTTCGACAAAAATGAAAGGAAAGAAGTGTTCTGCATATTCGACAAACCAGCCTTTATAACTGGCTCAAACTTTGTTCCCTTGTTTCACAACCTAAGAAAATAAACAGTTAGAAACCTTAAAATGATGAAATGTTGACTTACTCGTTCGATGAGCGCCTTGGGAATATCATTTAATTCTGTCAAAAAAAAATGTTGTTAGGGCACACCTTCTAGATGTCTTGTCATGCACATGCTCATGGGGAAGATTATATTGAAGAAAGGTGTTCTGGATGGCTACTGTTGCCTGTTCCTTGTTCAAGGTTTGCCAATCTCTGGTGGTATTGACAAAGAACATCTCACTGGATGTTGCCAGTAAACCTCTATAGAGGTGGATGGTGGTAGGCACAATATGTCTATCTTGACTAAGTTCTTCGTCTGTCTGGATAGGCTTTAAAAGCTTTAGGAGTATGGGTTGACAAGCTGATATGGACATCAGTTGAGAGAAACCATTGATCCCAGAAAATAAATAAGGGAGGACAGGTGGCACCAGCCTTGTATGATGGGAAGAACATTCTTGTCACCATCCCTGTAGTCGGAGTCATCAATACCATCTCCCAGGGTTGAGGACCCAATGATGTTTGGTCTTTGTCTGTGATTCGGAGGCAGTTTTTGGCTTTGACGAGCTTTTGCTACCACAGCACCAGCACCTCTGTGTTGTGACGATCAAACATTAAAGGATGGCACCTCTACAGTGGAAGATAACATCACCGGCATTTTATAGGGCACTGACGGTACACCCAATGAAGGGGGGTCAGAAGAAAATGTAGATGAAGGTGGTGGAGGCAAGATTGGCGCCGATGGATTGTGGTACATCCCTGAGTAGTGAGGGTCTCGAGTCAAGAAACCAGGAGCGTGGTATGGGTAGTGGAGATATATGACATTCGACTGTGCTGGGGACGAAGAGTGATATTCTCCTGGTGCTGATGAATTGAAACCGGTAGGAAGAGGGTTAAAGGGAGTGTCTGAGTGGCTAGATACAGGGAGGGTGATTGAATTGGGATTGTACATTACATGTAGCAGGAGGTGCGGAAGGGAGACTGGTGACTAGGTGGAGGCCTTGAAATGACTGTTAACAAGTATTCCATGATTTAATATAATCTTCGTTAGACCCTTACCTGTTATAATAACATGCAGCATGTTGAGGATTTTTGGTATCCATTATGTAGTTCTGTACATTGACTAATTCTCTGATTAAACATTGCTTAGCACCCTGGACAAGTCTTGCTCTTGACACCTACCATATATGGCATCATACCAGTAGGGTATACCACTAAGCTCATGGATAACATCTGGGTCAAGGCGACATGCTAGATATGTCTGCATGCTGAAGTAAATCGCTGAACTTCGGGTGCCATGATAACACTGCCAGAGACCAAACTTTGTTGGTGCAAAAAGGAGGTAGTAGTTTCACAGCTAAGCCATGGAATAAGTTGACATCAGAGTTATCTGAAGGCTTTCATGATTCATCAGGCTCTGGTCACAATCAGACTTGTTGACACCGCCAATCTTGGGACATTTGGTTGAATTGAGGTCCATCAATGATAAGTCTGGCCTGGTCTTGATGGGTATTATATACAGCACGAGTCACAGAATATACCACTGAATGCATGGATAAGGTCCAAGTCGAGGTGATATTACATTTGAGTCTCTGTAGATCACTTGGACTTCAGATGCACTGATGATGGACCAAGATCTGTCAGAATCATATCGAGGGCAAGATATTAATATTATTAGAGCAAGCAACCCTGGTCAAAAACAAACTGTGAATGAAATCTCATGTTTTTATGGGAGGTTTTTTTTCCCCCCCCATCACATAGCCACAAGCTCAACACACATGGCTGCATCACGAGTCATACTCTTTGAAGGTGGCACTGTGTAACCAGTTAAACTGCTTCATTTGGACTATAGGTGGGGTACTAATTTTGGAATGTCATCCAACAATAACCAACCTCAGAGTCTAGCATCAGGAAATCACAGAGTACAGAGTGCACTAGACACAGCTTCGCTGTATATTAATAAATAATCAAGGTAACTATCATACTACTGGTACAAAGTTCTAACTGTCCTTGACATCAAGGCTTTCCATTTTCATTTCAAGTGACGTTCACTAGTACCAGTACAACCAGAAGACGGACTGGAACACCTTCCACTCTACCATCAATCCCACTGCAGCCTACAGTATATGCCTCAGTAAGCTGTTTTCGGAACCTACTAGAAAAATAATATATAAATGCAATTCACTGGCACGTTCTCCAGTACATTGAGCACTATGAATGTCAAAATGCTGTTAAAATGGCATATGCAACTCATGAAACTGCATATGCAGAACAAGAAGCAGTTGCCAGGCAATTAGACAAAGGAAAGTTGGTTATGGAAATTCTGGCCCATCAGCTACAAAAGGCACAGTGTAAACTTGATATGGCTGCCAATCAAATCACTATGACACAAAGACAACTTCACAATGTGGTGACTTCTGATTCCTCTCTCATATGTCGGTGGCTTTGCGAGAAAGCGCAGCTTGATGCTAGGATTCATCAATGGGGAAGTGAGGTTGTCACTGCTGTGGCTGGGTTTACCACTTGTGATTTGTGGTTGGAGGATCAACAATCTGTAGTCTCACTCATTGGCTGAGAGTGCATATTTGTGCCAGGGGGGGCACACGTATCTTCAAGTTCCCGCTGGGGCATAATCAATTATGTCATACATGACTCCATTGGTGTTGTAAATACAGGCTTATGAGGAGAGTGAGATATTTGAACTAGAATTTATTCTATTGACTTGTTGTGTTATTGGGCTCTGCTATGTAATGTTCTTCTGTACAAATCAATATGTAGTCAAGGCTATGAAAAGGCATTATGGACTATGAATACTTTCCCTGACTCCTATGGGAGAACAGTTTGTCAGGAGGATTTGACACCCCATGCCATACCTCTAAATCTATGGTGGGCCCACATCGGCAAACAGTCGGACCTTATATATACCTAAACAATCAGGACATGTGGAAGATTAGATGTGCTTGGTTGCTGAGAGGTACAAAAAGCAGAAGGGTTGAGTGGTCTATGCCCCCAGCGCTTCAAGGAAGTGACTATAGGCCGATTCCTCCTTGATTTGAGCCTCTTCTCCATGTTCGCCCCAATGCTCCCCCAGCTCGATCACCCTCTCACCTAGAGGTTGGTGTTCATTATGAGAGAGTCATAAGTTTATTTGCAATTAGCTGCTCTAGAGCCATGAATTGGATGATACTCCCCAAGTAGCAAGAGGCATGGGCCAGAAGGTCATGGTTGATACCAACCAACCCAACCTAAGTCACATTGTTGATGTCCGTTAACCCTCTCAACCCTCCATCAATTGCCCTAAACTATTCTTTAGAACACAGACGATCCCACCACCATGACCCCCACCCCAGTGAAAGAGTTGAAACACAAATGTTCCCCAGATCTGACAATGCCTGATATACAACAGGATGGGGCTGTAAGTCTGGTGCTCCCATACTTACTACATGCCTTCCTTTCCCTTAGTCTTGGTCCTGCATGCTTCTCATGCACCCCCCCCCCTCCAAGTACCTCACCCAGGTGCCCCTGTTCCTGTTCCCTCATGGTGCCCAGTCAGATGCCCTTCATGTTCATGTCTGCATTCAGCCTTATGATGACATAAGGCAAACTTCCTTATATAGAAACTGACCAGCACCAGTTACATATCAAACCTTACTTATTATAGTATAGCCTGTTGGGATTTATTCCATAAGGCTACATAGCC
>QMFE01005029.1:0-12720 GCA_003314665.1 Tricholoma sp. MG77
TAAGTGACTGGTCAATTAGGGACTACCATGGATGTGTCACATCCGGATGAACATCCACGGATTACATAAACTTACGGATATGTACAGATATGGATGTGAGGTCACGGATATCCACAGATATGTGGATGTCACTCATTTAGTGCTTTGAAGTCTGGTTCGGTCCGGTTTTTTGACATTTTATCAGAAAACCGAGACTGAGACCAGTCTACTCATTCACACAATAGTAAAATAACCGAACCGGACTTATAATAACTGGTCAGTACCAGTTTATATGTGGTCCTAGCACTGGTCCCAATCAGTTCATTCATAAACCAGTCAGCCACTGGTTAAGATCAGTTTGAGTCTGGTTTAAGACCGGTTTTTCATACTAAATAGTGGAAGAAGAATAAAATTTACCTTGGAAGTAAGCATGGACTCACACAGATGATAGATATATTGTACAGGCTAATAATGGTAAGTAAATATGCCACAAGGCGACGGTGCCAGAACATTCATGACATTGTCAAAAGCAAGACATAAGTTTGACAGCAGCACTGCATGATTACTTGAAAATAGTCAGTACTGTATTCACTGTGTAGGATTGGGATAACAACGCACCTCAGTCTACAATAATGACACCAACAACCTAACCTAAGACATACTACGAAACTCTGGCTACAGTCAGATGTGGGATTGCCTGGCAGCGCCTGCGCAATAAAGCAGCAAGAAGAGGATAATTCAACTCTGAGTCATGCCACTATAGAAACCTCAAAAAGCGAGCCCGCAATAGAAGCTAAGACATACCTGCCACCAAGCTTCCACTGCGGCACCATCTTCAATGGAAGTTGCAAGGTATTGTTAATATTCATGGAGTTCATGCAAGGGATGCAGAATGAGTGGAAGAGTTTGCTGGATGAGAAAGGATGACTGAACTGGAGAATTCATTGATAATGAACAAACTGACTGGAATGTTGGGAAAGAAAGAGTGAGAAATTTTTAAAAGATGGATACCATGTATGACTTGGTTGAGCTCCACTCCAAAATGCTCAGTTATCTCAATGTTGTTAGATCTTATCTTTCTGATAAGTGACAAAATTGCTGCCAACGAGAGTTAGAATCAACAGATTGAAGAGTAGCTGCCGAAATTAGTGTGTTAATGTTTGAAGCCTTGAATGTTGATCAATAAGTAACAAAGTGACTGTTCTAAGGAGTTGCAAATGGAGGTCAAAGGATTGTACTAGATCTTGAAAGATTGTAGGTAATGCAGGGTTCATGTGAGAAGGTTGTCCATAGTGACTCTGAGAATACTTACATGGCCTTATGAACAGATGTTGAAGGAAAGTTGTACCAGAGGAAGTTGAAGGATGAATATTGTTAAGGTAGAGTAAGTGTAGGAAGGTTGTCCATAGTGACTCTGAGAATACACAAACATGATGAGCCTCATGAGAACTTACGAACAGATATCAAAAGTCTCACTCAGATTATAACGAGCTATGTGGAAGTCCTTTCGTTGAACTACTCTAAATCTAATTCTCTAAACATAGTTCCACTAGTAACATTCTAATCTAGCATAACAAACTCATCTTCATTCCTATCAAATTCATCTGCCCATATGTCTGCTGCAAGCATTCCTTGATACTCATCAAGATCCACCTCCTCAACCTTCCCAGAGTTCCAGGCTGCAATATCTATGATGTTCTTTCGCCATGTGAACTTCATTACTTGGAGTTCTTTGAAGTGTTTGGCACCCAAAGATGCCCGTCAATCAACAGCTGTTTGCTTACTTGCGGAGAAAAGTTGCTTGCATGGAACCGAAGAGGCCTGACATGGAAGGATATTGAGTGCAATTCGAGCAAGAGTAGGATATAGTTGAGTGTGATCCTGTAATTGGGTGAGACACGATGCCCAAATAAGTGAGAATAGAATAACATACCTGCCACCATTTAACGATGTCCATGTCCTTCGTAACGTCTGCGGGTATCTCCTTCAAGTATCGCTGCAGCTCCGATGCCCATCCTTCTTCATTGTCTTGAGTGATACGGCCAAGACAGAATTGATCAAATTCCAAGATTACAGACTCGGAAGCGGCCAAGGGAGTTGCTGCAGTTGAGTCTGCAGGTGAGGGTGGCGGGGCTGTGGGTTCAGCTCATGGTCAAGACTGGTAGTATTTCTCCATCTGTTACAGCGTCAGAATGGTAAGTCAGTCAAATGATGAGGATCACATACCGTCACTTCTACTATTTTCTTGGCCTCATCTTGCCAGTTATTCACATGCTTGTTGCCTGCCCTGATCTCCTTCACTTGCTCTTCAGCACCACCCCATGCCATTTCAATGTAGTCTAATTTATAGTAAGGATGTAAAACTGTAAAAGTCAAACTAAAGTTAGGTAGGGAATTGAGGAAGAGAGGGGGGACTTACCTAGCGCAAGCACGTAACTGGGCTTTTCGTCAAACCACGAATAATACTTCTGCAATTTTGCAAGTCCATCTGTGATTGCAGTTGAGTACATCAAGAAACACTCGTTGTCGCATTTTGCCTCCCATGTGGTTTGTAGTTCCTCAATGGCTGGAAGAGTGCACCAGAGCGTCGGCAGGCGCTCGGATGAGAAGTAATGCAGGATAGCATTTGAATCCTATCAACATGGTCAGTTCTGAGCCATGTCTTCATAGCAACCAAGTAACGTACCTTTAAGATGTTGCATACATCCCTCACTGTTTCCCAATCTTCATCTGTAAGTTTGAAGGTGCTCCAGGGGATCTTTTTCGTGACTCGTCCATTATGATGCACTGTCGTGATATGACTGTACAAGGCATCTGCAGATTTGAGGAATAGATTGATGGGCTGTGAAATGTCATCAGTGCATGCTACCATCAAAACCAAATCATTTGACTTGCCTCATGTAGCTTATCTGATTGATTAAGCATCCTGAATGCAGAACCCCATCGGATGTTGCTATGAAGAGGGATCTTGAGCGGATTATTGATCTTGCATTTCAACTGAAGTTGTTCAAAGTTGTTATGAACCGAAATACGTGACACGAGGACAAGCAGGACAAAGCGTGAGCACCGCGCGCGCAATAGCGGGGGCGGTGCGCGACAGTCTACGGTCAGCGGTCGGACTTGGCTTCAGCTACACGAGTTTGGTGAGCTGCGCCTCCCTGCACTACATCGGAAACTGTAATCGAATCTATTGATTATAACAACATCTGGGGCAGCCCCGTACCACCGTCAATGATTTATCATGCATCCTTCACACCACCCACCTCGTCGTCAGGCCAGAACTCGTCCCAACCCTCGGAGTCGACGCTAGACCTCTATTCGGAGCTAGCTGAAGATGTATCATCGAGGTTTTCGATTGAATGACTGAAGACAGTCAAGATGCAAGTAAAGAGGAGAGTTGATGCGCGCTAGTGACGCCTGGGCGCGGAATTTGTACGGATATCGCCTAGCTTATTATTTTCTACAGGATGACTCTTATGCACCACACAGCGACATTCATCCATGGAATCATCCTCCCTCGACATCCTTTTGACTCTCACAGCTCTAGCTCCTTGCTTATGGCAACGGTTAACGATAGCATTCGCTAGCTATTTCGCTGAAGACCCACTTAGTCACCTGACTGCGCTTAGCTGTGTTAGCATAGCCATCAGCGCTATCCACAGTCATTGGACCACACCTGGGCTAGTGGTTGTGAGCGCATTTATGAGGCGGTTTTTGATATGGTAACTCTAGGTAATGGTCTAGCGATACGCAGTGCATGGAATCCTTTCATTCTTTTAGTTCATATTAAATACAGCCTTATTGGACTTTTCTTTATTCCATTAATACTTGAATTTTAGTATAAAAAGGCTTGTACATAGTCATTAAAAATTAGGAAATAGAGACTCAACGCTTCATCCCCCTCACTTCATAGTAAAGATCAGAAAAAGATCTTAGCTCTTCGCTCACTCCTGTTACGATCCGAAATATGTGACGAAGCGCGAGCACCGCGTGCGTGAGCGCGCGATAGTGGCGGTGATGCGCGACGGTCTACAGTCGGCGGTCGGACTCGGCTTCAGCTACACGAGTTTGGTGAGCTGCACCTCCCTGCGCTACTAGCATGTCCGTTATTTCAGATAAGGAGTTTGTCGTGTGGACTAAGGGAACTGAGAGCGAGAGCGTGGAATCATTGTTGATTATTAGACTAAGGTTCTACACATGCATAGCGAAGTACTCATACATCTAACTAACGGAAGCAGCATGTTCCTAAGCTATGAGACCATGTAGAGCCTAAGGCTAAGAATACGGGATAGGGGTGAGGTTTCATACAATTGGAAATGATAACACTAAGTATAGTTCAGCATACGGAAAAACAGGACACCAGCGAGAATTGCATATACAAGACAGAGATTGAATCTTGGAGATAGCTGTTAGGGCGGAACAAGCGCAAGGCATCTGCGGGGCTGGTGGGATTAGAGAGTCGAAGCATGCTCGCGTTGAAGAGTGCACGTGGATGCACACGGGTGTACGTGAGTGCAGAACGAGAAGGGACAGGAATGGGAACAAGAATTGAAAGTAGGCAAAGGACAGGGGTGTTGGCGAGGGGTGTGTGAGCGATCATAACAGTATCCCCTCTTTAAGGGCCGACTCCCTAGGTGGCCTAAGCATCAGGAATACGACCGCCGCAGTAGTCAGAGGCGGTGAGGTTTTCAACAGCGCCAGGTTTGTCAGGATTAAGTGTGTGAAAATTTGCAATAGCGTCCAATGCATTAACGTCATCGGCACTAACCCACTCGAGACCTTCACCAGTCTCCTCATAACCCTTCCACTCTACGAGGTAGCAGAGCGGCATGCAATAGCGGCGCACTATAGCGGAATCACGAATGGTGGTGATCTCATAGTGCTCCTCACCGTCGATGGTTTCAGGCGGAGGCGGAGATTGGATACGGCCAGGAATGGTGTTTGGAGTAGCAGGTTCGAGCATGGTGATGTGGAAAACAGGATGAACAAGACACATGTTGGTCAGAAGATGGAGTGTATAGGAATGGGTACCGGGCTGAGCTATAACTTCGAAGGGGCCAGACATTTTGTCAGAGAGTTTCTTGGAGGGGTGCATGACATGGAAGTAGTCGGCGTGGACAAAAGCAGTCGAACCAATAGGGAGTTCAGGTGCTGCCATGCAGTGCGCATCAGTGTAGCGATGCTGATATTCCTGTGCGTCGATGATACTCTTCTGCAATGATTTGTGAAGAGTGTCGAGGTCCAAGGCAAACTCGTGTGCACGTGTGGAAGCGAACTCGTGCTCGGGGTGAACCGTAATATTTGGGTGGTAGCCCTTGTTGGCAAAGAAAGGCATGACACCCATAGTCGTGCTCGGAGTGTTGTTGTATGTGAACTCAATGAGGGGTAAAAGGTGAGCCCAATCATAGTTGCAGTATATGCAGATGTATTGTTTGAGAGTTTGATTCGTGCACTCGGTCTGGCCATCAGCTTGAGGATGATAACCCGAAGTGAAGTGAAGATGCATATTGAGAGCATGGCTGAGAGCGCGCGTGAACCACGAGATAAATTCGGAGCCACAGTCAGATGTGTTATGGTTGGGAACTCCATGTTTGGAATAGACGTGCATGATGAACAAGAGAGCGAGGTCTTCCGAGTTGATGGTGTCAACTGTAGGTACAAAGATGCCTTGCTTAGACAGGCGGTCAACAACGATGAGGACCGCAGTGTAGCCGCAAGAGGGCGGAAGTTGCTCGATGAAGTCCATAGATATAGAGTCCAAGGGGTGGGGCGGAGCTGGAAGCGGCTTCAGGAACCTGTATGGTTGTGCTGCGGGGCCTTGCTGTGCTTGCATGTGACGCAGGAGTTGCAATACAATTTGATGAATGCACGGAGCCCCGGCCATGTATATTCCTGGAGTACTTGTTTGACTGTATTTGTGATGCTGACGTGACCTGAGACAATGTGATCGTGCTTAAACTGTAAGACGCGAAGACGAGATCACTGTAAGCGGGAACATAGATCCGTTCCTGGAAACGAACGTAGCCGTCAGAGTTGTAGGAATAGGGCGGACTAGTGAAAGGCGCAGAAATGCGCGGAGTGCCATAGGCTGTGGAACTGGAATTAACTTCGAGAATGAAGTCGGAAGTGATAACAGGAATAGGAGTCGGGGTTTTCGGCAGAAGCGGAATGACCGCAGGATCAAACAGGAGTGCTGCATGGATATCGTCGTGAAGCTTGACTATGTCGAGAATATGAGTATGACACGCACGGACAACCGGGAAAGTGTTCGCGACAAGCACGTGTGTCGCACACAGACTTGCCATGAGCTGTTCATGGGAAAAGACAGGGCGATAATTATGCGGATTGACAGTCGCATAATCACTTTTCCCCTCCTTAGGGTAGACGTCCCATCATCTAGTAAGAGCGTCCAGCTTTGCGCCGAGGTGGCCAGGACAGAAACGGATGACAAGATTGAAATCTGAGAGGTACTCGGACCAGCGCACCTGACAGCGCGTAAGGACCTTTGTAGTGGAAAAGTATTTGAGATTTTTGTAGTCTGTGACAACGTCTATGGGGTCACCTGAGCCTTCCAGGTAATGATGTCACGTCTTGAAAGCTTCGAAGATAGCAAGAAGCTCCTTGTCATGAACGTTGTGGTTGACTTCAGCACCGGAAAAGGTGCGAGAATGGAAAGTGATTGGGTGGATCTCGCCATTAGGCAAGCGCGTGGAGATAATCCCTGCAAGAGCATAGTCAGATGCATCGGTTTCGATGAGTAGCGGCGTGTCGGGCAGCCAAGAAGTGAGAATGGGTGCCATAGTGAACGCCATCTTCAACAGGTAGGACACGTCCTGACAGGCGGAGCTCCAGGTCCAAGTCGCGTTCTTGCATGTGAGATGCGTAAGCGGAACACAGATGTCAGAATAATTCCAAATGAATCGGCGGTAGAAGTTTGCAAACCCGAGGAAGGACTGGAGGTCTCTAACATTGCGTGGACCAGGCCACGAGGTAATGGTTTTGACCTTAGCGGGGTCCATCGTGAGTCCGTCTGGGGTAAGGATGTAACCCAGATATTCCACCGTGTTGGTGTGGAAAGCACACTTTTCCACTTTCGCAAATAATTTGTGCTTCCGGAGGTGGCGCAGCACCTCACGCATGATCGCGCGGTGCTGCGAGAGATCACCATTGGAGTAAACCAGAATGTTGTTGAGGTACACGATTATGGAGACATCCAGCATGTCGCTGAAGATGTCATTCATGAAGTGCTGGAATGCAGACGGAGCGTTGGTGAGGCCCTCTGGAATGACCAGCCACTCAAACGACCCGTACTTCATGTGGAACATGGTCTTCCATTCGTCTCCCTCCGCTAGTCGCACGAGATGATACGCTGATGCGTGCTAGCGACGCCTGGGCACAGAATCTGTATATACGGTGTTTTACAAGGCTTAGCTGCGATACCGGATATCACCTAGCTTATTATCTTCTACAGGACAACTCTTATGCACCACACAGCGACATTCATCCACAGAATCACCTTCCCTCGACATCCTTTCGACTCTCGCAGCGCTAGCTCCTTGCTTACGGCAACGGTTAACGATAGTGTTCGCTTAGCTATTGCTAGCTATTTCGCTGAAGACCCACTTAGCCACCCAACTATGCTTAGCTGTGTTAACATAGCCATCAGCACTATCCATGGACATCAGACCACACTTGGGCTAGCAGTTGTGGGCACGTTTGTGAGGCGGTTTTTGATATGGTAACTCTAGGTAACGGTCTAGCGGTACGCGGTGCATAGAATCCTTTCATTCTTTTAGTTCATATTAAATACAGCCTTATCGGACTTTTCTTTATTCCATCAGTACTTGAATTTTTAGTATATAAAGGCTTGTACATAGTCATTAAAAATTAGGAAATAGAGACTCAACACTTTATCCCCCTCACTTCGTAGTAAAGATCAGAAAAAGATCTTAGCTCTTCGCTCGAACTTCATCAACCTCGTCTAGCAACATTGTTAAGAAACAAAGTAGCTATGTAATATCGCCTTCGCTCATCTTCCTACGTCACTCGAACCACCCCGCTTTTCCTACTAAACGGTTCTAACCCCGCTAGCGATTAGCTAGAACGACCGAAGCACAGCTAGCGCAAGCTAAGCTAAGCTAGTGTTACCTAGACCCAGCAGGTGGTTTATTAGGCAAGCTACAACACAGAAGGCTCTTATCGAAGGGAGAAACCGAGACCCTTTGAACTAACTACCCGTTGATTAAGTTGTTTTTGTGTGTTTCCCTCTGGGAGAGTGCAGACGACCATCAACGCGTGGCAGAGATCGATTTTGGTATAGAGATCTCCCTTGCGAGAGGTATCGAGGAGGTCATTGATGAGCGGGAGAGGGTATCGATCCTTCTTCGAGATTTTGTTCAATCCACAGAAATCGCAACACAAGCGCAGAGAGCCATCTTTCTTCTTAGCGAATAGGACGGGAGTGCTGTGACAGGACTTCGAAGGGCAAATGAAACTGTAGTTGAGATTTTCTTGAATAAATGTCTGGAGTGTTTGTTGCTCGAGAGCCGAAAGGGAATACAGATGGCTATGAGACAGAGGGGATGCCCCTTCCTCGAGATCGATCTTCAGGTCATAAGGGCGATGCTCGGACTCGAGCACCTGCGCCTTTTGCTTACTGAATATGTCTGCGAATTCGTGATACTCTTCCGGAATGCCCGCAAGAGGATCATAAGACACCGCACTTGATGCGTTAGCGGAGCACGCACAGAAATTTTCGTCGGACAACCAGAGTTTGTATGATTGAGTACCAGGATCTTTGAGGATGGCATGAAATGCATGTGCGCTCACAATCGAAATGTGTGGGGCACTAAGCGGTGATTCAGGACCAGGAGTTGGGGGCGAATGCAGTGGGTCACATGGAGGAATTGGTGGTTCATCCACGTCTGGAGCGTCCTTGCAAGTCAGGCACGGCAAAGTGCAGCAGCCTTGCGGTACAGATTTCTGCCGATCAGCGGCAACAGACGGAACAGAGATCAGATTTACTGGCGAGATAAATGGATGTGCTGAAGAATCGGATGGGGGTGTACATGTGGGCAGGGCAGCACCGCAAGACAGGGACGTTGTCGTATCGGATGCGGATGTATCATGCATAGAGTGTCGGGGTGCTAGTCAGCTCAATGACCAGTCAATCTGAGGATTATACCAGACGAGCCAGTTATATCCAAGCACTACTTCACAGGACTTATCCAGATTAGTCACGTAGAACGCAACCTTCTGATTCTCACCAGTGGGCAACAGGAATTCAAGATTTACAAGACTTTCCAAGACAGAGTTACTACTACCATCAAAGAGATGCAATGGGATTTTAGCGGCGAGCGGTGCCATGGACAATAAGTGCTTTGCGATGAATCGCGGGTCGATAAAGCAATGCGTTGACCCGGAATCGATGAGAGCACGGAACATGATTTTAGAGTTGGAAACAGATGAAGAAGTAAGTGGGATGTAGAGCGCGTTAGGAGCAGGAAAAAGAGCGGATGCGCCGAGACAGATTGTGGCAATTGCACCTTCGGGTTTAGCGCAGCCCTCAGGTGGTGCCGAGGATTGAGGGCTGCTTAGGCATTTCCCATGCTTGGGTCCCATTCCACTTTGGCGCGGTGCACCTCAGCGGTAACGTCTAAGTCTTCTTCGAGTGCGGACTTGCGCTGCGACGCTGCGGAACTCGGGTGTTCACACGAGCAATAGAAATGTTCGGCGGAGCCACAGTAGAGACATCACTTCTCCTCCTTGCGCAGCTTGTACTCACTAGGACATAAGTGACCCTCTTCGAGGTAAGGAGCTTGCTGAGGGACCGGATCGGATAGCCGGCTTAGCAATGATGGGGTGTTACTGATTGGCAATTCGGGGGATGGGGAACAGGAGTTGCGTGCAGCGGCTATACATTGAGCCAGGGTAGGAAGTTTACCCGGACCATTTCGCAGTTTGCGTTTTTGGACAGGAGTGGATCAAGGCATGAGATGACGAGAATGAGTGTGGAGATCAAGAATAATATCAGGGATTTCAGTCTAATAATACTGTTACAAACTGAAATACATGACGCGAGGACGAGCGGGACGAAGCACGAGCACCGCGCGCAATAGCGGCGGCGATGTGCGACGGTCTACGGTTGGCGGTCGGACTCGGCTTCAGCTACACGAGTTTGGTGAGCTGCGCCTCCCTGCGCTACTAGCGTGTCCATTATTTCAGATAAGGAGTTTGTCGCGCGGACTAAGGGAACTGAGAGCGAGAGTGTGGAATCGTTGTTGATTATTAGACTAAGGTTCTACATGTGCATAGCGAAGTACTCATACATCTAACTAACGGAAGCAGCATGTTCCTAAGCTATGAGACCATGTAGAGCCTAAGGCTAAGAATACGGGATAGGGGTGAGGTTTCATACAATTGGAAATGATAACACTAAGTATAGTTCAGCATACGGAAAAACGGGACACCAGCGAGAATTGCATATACAAGACAGAGATTGAATCTTGGAGATAGCTGTTAGGGCGGAACAAGCGCGAGGCATCCGCGGGGCTGGTGGGATCAGAGAGTCGAAGCACGTTCGTGTTGAAGAGGTGCGGACTGGGGCGCACGCAGACAGATGCGGATGAGTGCACATGGATGCGCGCGGGTGTACGTGAGTGCGGAACGAGAAGGGACAGGAATGGGAACAAGAATTGAAAGTAGGCGAAGGACAGGGGTGTCGGCAAGGGGTGTGTGAGTGATCATAACAGCTCCGCTCAAACTTCGTCGACCTCGTCTAGCAACATTGTCAAGAAATACAGTAGCTACGTAATATCGTCTTCGCTCATTGTCCTATGTCACTCGAACTTCCCCGCTTTTCCTGCTAAATGGATCTAACCCTGCTAGCAATTAGCTAGAACGACTGAAGCACAGCTAGCGCAAGCTAAGCTAAGCTAGTGTTACCTAGACCCAGCAAGTGGTTTATTAGACAAGTTACGACACAGGAGGCTCTTATCGAAGGGAGAAACCGAGACCTTTTGAACTAACTACCTGTTGATCAAGTTGTTTTTGTGTGTTTCCCTCTGGGAGAGCACAGACGACCATCAGTGGCGTGAGCACGCGGACATGCAAGTGAAGTACGCACAGGTTGCGGCAGGAGATGAACTTAATGAGAACGGGAATAGAGCATTCAATGTCAGTTTTCAATTTTCAATTAACAAGTGAGTTACAAGGAACTAAGCTACGTTGTATTTAAGCTACGTAGGAGGAGCGGCACTCCATGCGCGGAGCAGCGTAGCTCAGATAACCATACTTAAATAAAGAATTGCAACGAGCGAATAGGAAGGTGGATAATAAAAGTGTGAGTGTGATAACACTGAATAAGTAAGAGGACACATGCGGAAATGTATTGGGATGCGCAGATCGTTCGGCGAGGGGGTAATACCACATGGACTTGCGATGGCATGGGAACGAGGTAGTATTGATGACCAAGACAAGAGCGAAGGTGCGAGGGAGTGGCACAAGCACGATGAGCAAGAGCAAGAGCGCGCGCAGTCGATGACAGGCGAGCGTGCACTCCATGCACGGACATACGCACGTGGGTTGCACTCGAGTGCGCATGGATGTGCGAAGGCGTAGCACCTACGGAACGATGTTAACATGATTATCTGGAGTCGGGTAGGGGTTATGGAGCGTGGTTGCATGGGACATAACAGAAACACACAGCACGCCTGATGTGGCCTTTTACTTACACGATCTAAAGGTCCCCTGATATAGACCGTTATTTTTTAATATTCAACCTTCGTTCCCACTTCTGTGTAATGAAGGTATAGTAAATACTTATTCTTTTATTTGTAGTAACTAATGTTCCCACTTCTGTGTAACAAAAATAACTTGATCCTGTCTGACTTGCCTACCTCAGTGTTGGTTGCCTAACCTGGCTCCCTTCCAGCATGCTCCATAAAGACTTGTTCAAGAGGCTTTAGATTATGTGAAGTTTGCACAAGATCTAATGCTTCAAGAGCATTGTGGGCTTGTTGATATTCTGGGAATATTGACATGGAAGAATCGGAAGGTGAAGCGCTGATAAAGCGCTGAGCAGGCTGCTGCTTATGAGGGTCCTTTGTCACAGGGACATTGGTGATTCATTGAATCAGGGAAGGCATTGGCGGCTTCAGAAAGATTGTTCCATCAAAAGAGACAGATGGAAAAGTCACACCTTCAAGGAGGGTAAGCTCATCTGTCACAATGGCAACAGAGGCGAGGTGACCATGTTGTCTCCTTTCTTCCTTTTTCTTGTCCTTGCCTCCACATTTACCATGGGTAGGCAATGCCTTACCTTTGCCTTTGTTAGAAGCATTGGTATTGTTTCCAGAACTAGATCCTTCTGGCTTCATTTGTCCAGATTGGAGAACCCAATTAGGATTCACACCTTTCCGTTTGACAGCGGAGATCTTGTTTGCAATGACACCGCAGGCAGCCTAAAAACAGTAGCACAATGCTGGGTGTCTGCTATGATAGCATCCTTCACAACTGTAAAGGTGAGAGAAGTGTTTCCATAAGTTTTGAGAAGAATGGAGGAGACTGAATTGTACTCACGTGGACACACGGCAAGTAGGATCATGGCTTGGACTAATTGTGGAATCACAATCTGATTTGTGGACATTCATCCAAAAACAGTCTGCATGTGAGAGATTTCAAGCATGGGATTGTGGATAGGAATCTTCATCTGCAAGGCAGATTTAAAGTTCGAGTAGACCA